>JAFEUB010001644.1:7500-17500 GCA_024529925.1 Ophthalmolycus amberensis | reverse complement strand
TCTTTAGATTTGGTTCTCTCTTTATATCCTGGTTCTCTTTATTGTCTGGTTCTCTCTTTAGATTTGGTTCTCCCTTCATATCCTGGTTCTCTCTTTAGACCCCAGTCCTCCCTTCAGACCCTGGTTCCCTCTTTAGATCCTTTTTAAAAAATATCCTGGTTCTCTCTGTTTATCCCACTTCCCTCAGTCCTCTCTTTATAGACTCTGGTCCTTCCTTCAGACCCTGGTTCTCTCTTTAGACCCCAGTCCTGCCTTCAGACCCTGGTTCTCTCTTTAGACCCCAGTTCTTCCTTCAGACCCTGGTTCTCTCTTTAGACCCCAGTCCTTCCTTCAGACCGTGGTTCTCTCTTTAGACCCCAGTCCTTCCTTCAGACCCTGGTTCTCTCTTTAGACCCCAGTCCTTCCTTCAGACCCTGGTTCTCTCTTTAGACCCCAGTCCTTCCTTCAGACCCTGGTTCTCTCTTTAGACCCCAGTCCTTCCTTCAGACCGTGGTTCTCTCTTTAGATCCCAGTCCTTCCTTCAGACCCTGGTTATCTCTTTAGACCCCAGTCCTTCCTTCAGACCGTGGTTCTCTCTTTAGACCCCAGTCCTTCCTTCAGACCTGGTTCTATGTTCTTGTCCTCAGCTGGCCTGTCTGTTGAGTCTCTACTCTTGAAGCCTCTTTAAAGGAGCTGTAGCAGTAAATCAGATCTGACTGCAGTAAACTCAGCAGCTTCCTGTTTGTGGTCAGAGAAACAAACCCTGCAGCGCCGCCGCAGTTTATCTAATTTTACTGTTTTTGTGTTGAGTGTTTGTGACAGTTCACTGTGATCACTGTTAACTAAGTCAACTTTACATCCTCCCTCCTACACTGAACTTCAGCTGGTTCGCCTCCGGTTCCTCATGGAGACACTTCCACCAAAGGAATATGGAAACGTTATCTAATTATTATGATTATCACCTGATAAAGATCTCACAGTCTACATTAGCTACATGCTAATACTAATGTATGGGAGTTTTTTCTGTGTTTTCCAATCAGTCAGGATGTCTTTCTACTTTATTAATGAAATACTGACATCATGCAAATCAGCATCAATATCATCCTCACACATCTCTTTATATTTCGTAGGTCTGGCATATAACTGGGCCCTGATTATGTCTAAGCCTTGATGGTCAACAATACAAATATAAAATAAATATAAAGCATAAAGTATATATAGAATACTTAAATCTTGTTTAACCAGTGATTATAAAAGCTTATAAACGTGTAGAAAACCCAGTTTGAATCTAATAGTAGAGAGTTGAGAACATCTTGTTCTTTGTGTTTTAAACTGGTCCAGTAGTGAAGGAGAACTCTGCTAAAGAAACCGTGTTGTAATCACTCTGAACTCCTCACGTCCACTAAAAGAGCTGCTTGTTGTCTGACAACATCATGGAAAGAACCACAGAGAAATAAAACATTTCCTTTACCGTTCTGTTTGTTATTGTAGAAGTCTCGTTCTGAAATCTCATCCACGTTGTTAAAAATCAGCTAAACATTCAGCCGTGACATTCAAATCTTTTAGATAACTCTAAGCTTCTGTTCCCTACCTCTCACTCCCGTTTATCATCATTTAAGATCGAGACTTCTTGAAGGAGACTTCTAATTGAAGGAGACTTCTCCTTGAAGGGGGCTTCTAATTGAAGGAGACTTCTCCTTGAATGGGGCTTCTAATTGAAGGAGACTTCTCCTTGAAGGGGGCTTCTAATTGAAGGAGACTTCTCCTTGAAGGGGGCTTCTAATTGAAGGAGACTTCTCCTTGAAGGGGGCTTCTAATTGAAGGAGACTTCTCCTTGAAGGGGGCTTATAATTGAAGGAGACTTCTCCTTGAAGGAGACTTCTAATTGAAGGAGACTTCTCCTTGAAGGGGGCTTATAATTGAAGGAGACTTCTCCTTGAAGGGGGCTTCTAATTGAAGGAGAGTTCTCCTTGAAGGGGGCTTATAATTGAAGGAGACTTCTCCTTGAAGGAGACTTCTAATTGAAGGAGACTTCGCCTTGAAGGGGGCTTATAATTGAAGGAGACTTCTCCTTGAAGGAGACTTCTAATTGAAGGAGACTTCTCCTTGAAGGGGGCTTATAATTGAAGGAGACTTCTCCTTGAAGGGGGCTTCTAATTGAAGGAGACTTCTCCTTGAAGGGGGCTTATAATTGAAGGAGACTTCTCCTTGAAGGAGACTTCTAATTGAAGGAGACTTCGCCTTGAAGGGGGCTTATAATTGAAGGAGACTTCTCCTTGAAGGGGGCTTCTAATTGAAGGAGACTTCTCCTCGAAGGAGACTTCTCTTTGAAGGAGACGTATCCTTGAAGGAGATTTCTCGAAGGAGACTCTCATAATGTTCTCAGACTCTTCTAATAACGATCTGAAAACGAGCTCTCTCGTTAGAATGAACGAGTCCTGCTGGTCTCCGTCCTCATGTTGTTTTTGTGTCCTCGCTGCCGGGCGGCGGTGGCGTGACTCGGGACGACCTCGGGCGGTGATGATGAAGCCCGTTGTCATGGTAACGCTGCCTGAGGTCACGGTGGAGACGGTGACACTGAGAGGCTGCTGGATGTGGGACACGTTCCTCTGAGGAGTTCATGGTGTTTGCTCTTTCTCTCTCTGACTCTAAGGGTTCAAAGTAAACCTGCTAATGTTGGTGCTGGTGCTAGTTCATTCATTCAGTGTTTCATGACAGTCCATCCAGTAGTTACACGGGTCATCACAATAGATTTTAACTTTACTCTAAATATGGGAAGAATACTGTACATTTCAACAATGTTTGACTACATCAAAACAAGGACACTTTCACCTTCACATCTTTATATTGAGATGAACTGTTTCTGATCTTCAGCACAAAGAGAAACAGCTCAGATAAATAAAGAATGTTAAATTAAAGAGGAATAAGAGGAATATAAATCAAAAATACAGATTAACATCACATCTGTGTGAGCTGGTTGTCTTATATCTGGGATGAAAAACAAGGACTAAAGTCACTCCTCATTTAAATATGTCACAACTTTTAGAAGCTCATTTTAATTTGGATTTAAAGGAACATTCTGGAAGGTTTCCACTCTGGACTCCATGTCTGTACCTATCTGAGTGAGAAGCAGGATGATCGCTGATGAAAGCTCTCGTGTTTAGTGTTTGTGACGACGTCGGTCATTCCAGAGAGAACCAATCATCAGTTAACCAATTATATGATTGTTTTCAAGAATATGTTCAATATTGATCTGCAACATATAACTTAAACTGCTGACTCATTGTTTGTATACTGGGACCACTCGTCTCCTCAATCTTCTTCTTCCTGTTTTTGTTTTTGTGCAGTTTGTTCAGCGTCGTCTTGGAGACGATGACTCATAAATCCGGTGAGGTGGCAACGACTCATCACGTACCGGGGAAACCTGGAGGTCTGGATGTCAAAGCTCTGAGAGCCTTCAGGGTCCTGAGGCCTCTCAGACTGGTTTCTGGAGTTCCCAGTGAGTCTCCTGTGTGTGTGTGTGCGTGTGTGTGTGTGTGCACGTGCGTGTGTGTGCGTGCGTGTGTGTGCGTGCGTGCGTGTGCGTGCGTGCGTGCGTGCGTGTGTGTAACCCTTTGTGTGTCTCTCAGGTCTCCAGATCGTGCTGAACTCCATCATGAAGGCGATGGTTCCTCTGCTCCACATCGCTCTGCTGGTTCTCTTCGTCATCATCATCTACGCCATCATCGGTCTGGAGCTCTTCATCGGACGCATGCACAAAACCTGCTACTACAAACATGCAGGTACAACTACTACAGCTAGCTAGTACTATTCAGGAAATACATGATGAGTAATAATGAAGAACATGTCCACAGGATAGTATATTTATCTAGTTAGAAGTGAAACATCATGTGGAAAATATTTGATTGAAGGAGTAAAAACATTTATAGAAACTTAAATTAACTAAATAATCAAAATAGCAAACAATAAAAATGTTTAATATATCAAGTATTACTGAGTAGTACAATAGTACAATAATGTGTATATCACAGGAAGCTCTATGCTCATTCATCAGAAATACTCCGATCTTTTACTTCAGTAAAAGTACTAATACTGTCATACATACATTTAGTGAAGTAGAAAGTATAATATATGTATATATATATATATATATACCTTAGATGGAATGGAGTAGAAGTATAAAGTAGCAGAAAATGGAAATACTCCAGTACATTACAATAGTACACATTAGTACTCTACTCACTGGTATAAATATTGCAGATAACTACGTGGAGGACGACCCGGTACCGTGTGCGTTCGCCGGTCACGGCCGTCAGTGCAACATTAACGGGACGGAGTGTCGGGGGAGGTGGGACGGTCCCAACGGAGGAATCACCAACTTTGACAACTTCTTCTTCGCCATGTTGACTGTGTTCCAGTGCATCACCATGGAGGGCTGGACCGACGTCCTCTACTGGGTCAGGGTCTCTCTGGGTCTTTGAGTCTCTCTGGGTCTCTGGGTCTTTGAGTCTTTCTAGGTCTATCTGGGTATCTCTGGGTCTCTCTGGGTCTTTGAGTCTCTCTGGGTATCTCTAGGTCTCTCTGGGTCTTTGAGTCTCTCTGGGTCTCTCTGGGTCTCTCTGAGTCTTTGAGTCTCTGAGTCTCTCTGGGTCTTTGAGTCTCTCTGGGTCAGGGTCTCTCTGGGTCTCTCTGGGTCTCTGGGTCTTTGAGTCTCTCTGGGTCTCTGGGTCTTTGAGTCTCTCTGAGTCTCTCTGGGTCTCTCTGGGTCTCTCTGGGTCTCTGGGTCTTTGAGTCTCTCTGAGTCTCTCTGGGTCTCTCTGGGTCTCTGGGTCTTTGAGTCTATCTGGGTCTCTGGGTATTTGAGTCTCTCTGGGTCTCTGGGTATTTGAGTCTCTCTGGGTCTCTGGGTCTTTGAGTCTCTCTGGGTCTCTCTGGGTCTCTCTGGGTCGTTGAGTCTCTCTGAGTCTCTCTGGGTCTCTCTGGGTCATTGAGTCTCTCTGAGTCTCTCTGGGTCTTCTGGGTATCTCTGGGCCTTTGAGACTCTCTGGGTCTTTGAGTCTCTCTGAGTCTCTCTGGGTCTCTCTGGGTCTTTGAGTCTCTCTGAGTCTCTCTGGGTCTCTCTGGGTCTTTAAGTCTCTCTGAGTCTCTCTGGGTCTCTCTGGGTCTTTGAGTCTCTCTGGGTCTTTGAGTCTCTCTGAGTCTCTCTGGGTCTCTGTGGGTATTTGAGTCTCTCTGAGTCTCTGTGGGTCTCTCTGGGTGTTTAGGTCTCTCTGGGTCTCTGGGTATTTTAGTCTCTCTGTGTCTTTGAATCTCTCTGAGTCTCTCTGGGTCTCTCTGGGTGTTTGGGTCTCTCTGGGTCTTTGAGGCTCTTTGGGTCTTTTAGTCTCTCTGGGTCTTTGAGGCTCTCTGGGCCAGAGTCTCTCTTGGTCAGGGTCTCTCTGGGTTAGAGTATCTCTGGGTCAGGGTCTCTCTGGGTCAGAGTATCTCTGGGTCAGGGTCTCTCATGGTCAGAGTACCTTTGGGTCTGGGTCAGGGTCTCTCTGAGTCTTTGAGTCTTTGTGAAACTGCTCCCTCTGTGTTTCTCTTCAGATGAACGACGCCATTGGCTTGGAGCTGCCGTGGGTTTATTTTGTCAGTCTGGTGATCTTTGGCTCCTTCTTTGTCCTCAACCTGGTTCTGGGAGTCCTCAGCGGGTTCGTTCTTTAAACACACACCTTCTATACAATCCACAGGTCCAGATTCAGGTCTCATTCAAACGTTGTGTGAACGTCGTGTGAACGACGTGTGAACGTCGTGTGACCGTGGTGTGACCGTGGTGTGACCGTGGTGTGAACGTGGTGTGAACGTGGTGTGAACGACGTGTGAACGTGGTGTGAACGTGGTGTGAACGTGGTGTGAACGTGGTGTGACCGTGGTGTGAACGACGTGTGAACGTGGTGTGAACGACGTGTGAACGTGGTGTGAACGTGGTGTGAACGTGGTGTGACCGTGGTGTGAACGTGGTGTGACCGTGGTGTGACCGTGGTGTGAACGTGGTGTGAACGTGGTGTGAACGTGGTGTGAACGTGGTGTGAACGACGTGTGAACGTGTGAACGTGGTGTGAACGACGTGTGAACGTGGTGTGAACGTGGTGTGACCGTGGTGTGAACGACGTGTGAACGTGTGAACGTGGTGTGAACGACGTGTGAACGTGGTGTGAACGTGGTGTGAACGTCGTGGTAACGTCGTGTGAACGTGGTGTGAACGTCGTGTGAACGTCGTGGTAACGTCGTGGTAACGTTGTGTGAACGTGTGAACGTTGTGGTAACGTTGTGGTAACGTTGTGGTAACGTTGTGGTAACGTTGTGTGAACGTGTGAACGTTGTGGTAACGTTGTGTGAACGTCGTGTGAACGTCGTGTGAACGACGTGTGAACGTGGTGGTAACGTCGTGTGAACGTCGTGTGACCGTCGTGTGAACGCCGTGTGAACGTCGTGGTAACGTCGTGATAACGTCGTGATAACGTCGTGGTAACGTCGTGGTAACGTCGTGATAACGTGTGAACGTTGTGGTAACGTTGTGGTAACGTTGTGTGAACGTGTGAACGTTGTGGTAACGTTGTGGTAACGTTGTGGTAACGTTGCAGAGAGTTCAGTAAGGAGAGGGAGAAGGCGAAGGCACGGGGAGACTTCCAGAAGCTGAGGGAGAAGCAGCAGATGGAGGAGGACCTGAGTGGGTACATGGACTGGATCACTCAGGCCGAGGACATGGACGAACTGGACGAGGACGGGAACCCACGTAAGTATGTGTGTGTGTGTGTGTGTGATGAGGTCATTTTCCTGATCAATTATTCTAATTTGATCAGGTTCTTTAATGAAGCAGATGAACTTTAATTGGCTCCGTCAGTTAATTGACATTAATTAAAACCGAGACATCATTACTAACAGATGGTGGAAAGCAGTGGCGGCTGGTGGAAAATGTTCTAGGTAGGGCCATCTTATCAATTTCAGCAAACATCCCAGTATGATTTAATGCAAAAAAAATGTAAGTATCAAACACTCATTATTACTTGGCAGTTAAATATTTAACATGTATTCCAACACGAAAACAATCAGTAAATAACACTTATATAATATAATATAACATGTTTATTTATTGAGATGCCCCTATGGACCTCGTTATAGGAGGTAAAGATCAGGAGAAGTAAACATGAAGTGTAATTATGAATACTGATGTTAAATTAAGCTATGATGAGTTTTCACTGTTAATTTAACATCTCTATTACATGTTGATGCCTCCATGACCAAGTTAAGCAGATGAGACTGAGGCTATGTAGAAGAAAATATGTTCACTTTGCCGAATATGTAGCTTGACAGAGTTCTCCATGTGTGTCCTGGTGTTCTCATGTTTCCTTACCTCCTCACTCCCGTAACTGTCCGTGCTGGATCCGTCCCCGTTGTTTTAAAAAGCTAAATAAATGATTAGCATGACGTCATCCAGCTAGCCAAACCTGTCTGGTGTACAGCTAGTGAAGCTTCGCATGTAGTCTGCTATCTGATTGTGAGGTCAGGCTGATCTGATATCAGCTCTTTGGCTGCAGAATCTCCGCCAAAGTTCTCCTCTCAAACGGGTCTTGGAGGAGGAGTGCTCGCGCTGGCGCTCGCGCGTAGAGACTTCTCCTGACGAGAACGCGCAGCGAGGGGGGCCTGATCGTTCTAGCCCCAAGCTGAATCTATTTGAGGGCGCTGATTGGCTAAATTGTATGTCACTCATTTATATCTTGAATCAGCAATTGGCTAAACTGCTTCATAGACCCGTCTCTTTTGGGCCAAAACGATCAGGCCCCCCTAGCTGCGCGTTCTCAGAGGTGTCGCGCACACAGACAGAGAGCACGAGCAGAGAGCACACAGGCTGAGAGCACGAGCAGAGAGCACACAGGCTGAGAGCACGAGCAGAGAGCACACAGGCAGAGAGCACGAGCAGAGAGCACGAGCAGAGAGCACGAGCAGAGAGCACACAGGCAGAGAGGACGAGCAGGAAAAGCATATATTTTGCGCAGATATCATATTTTACACACATTACTGGGTACATTCCACAGTTCAAAAACACAAATATTGACAATTTGTATAATTTATGATTATTATAATTTTTTTTTTTTTTTTTTTTATTTTTTGTGTGGCTCATGGTGGGGCCATGCCCCATGGCCCTCTATTGACCAGCCGCCACTGGTGGAAAGTAACTCAGTACATTTACTGAGCGGACTTAAGCACAATGTTGAGGTACTTGTACCTTACTGGAGTATTTCCATTGACTGCTGCTTTATACTTTTACTGAACCAAATATTTGAGGCCCTTCTTCTCAATCATTTAAAGACCCCTCAGGTTGATCTGGTGACCCTCTGGAGGGGCCCGACCCCTATGTTGGGACCCACTGGACTAAACTAACTGACTGTATATATTATAGTATTTATTTATTTATTTATTTATAGTAAGTATTTAGTTACATCTTCAAGCAGCCACAATAGTTACATGCATGTGTATTGACATTATTATCTGATACTAGTGATTTACTTGTGATACTCTTTGCTGTACTTTTAGTACTTGTATTCAGTGAGACTGGAATCGTAGAACCTTTACTACTTGTGGTATAAGTACTTCGTCAGAATACTTCTGTCATTAAGTAAACACTGATTGTCTGATGATTATTCTTGTTTATTATTTCTCATAACTGTGATGAACTGTTGTGCATTATGATGTAATGTATTGATCTTATTTAGTACATAATAATATGTATAAATATATAATAATGATATTCTCTCAGGTCCGTCTCTGGGAGATCTGTCAGAGAGGAAGAGAGGAAAGTTTGGATGGTTCAGTCACTCCATTGACACACACGGTGAGAACTCCTCTATTCCATATATATATATGTGTATATATATATATATACACATATATATATATATATTAGGGGTGTAACGGTTCACAAAATTCACGGTTGGGTTGGGTACGATACAGTGGAGCCACGGTTCGGTACGTTTCGGTACAGTAGAAAACTATAAATGTCAGAGAAATGTACTTGATTTTAAAATATATTTATTCATTACAACTAACATCATAAAGTTATTCTTTGACTTTGAACAATGATGGAACTATACCTGAGTGACCCATCTTCTGGGTGTCTTCTTAGGAACACATAAGCATAAAAAACAAAAACTGCTCCTTAATGTTATGTAGTATTGTTACTTACATCTTGCAAAAGAGATTTTTAATCTCAATGAGACTACCTGCTTAAATAAAGGTTTTAAAAAAAAGAATTTAAAAAAAAGAAGATTTATTCAAACGTATTGTTCGGTTCGTCATGCGTACCGAACGGTTCAATACGAATACGCGTATTGTTACACCCCTAATATATATGTATATATATATGTATTTATATATATATATATATATATGTATATATATATATGTATTTATATATATATAAATATATATATATATGTATTTATATATATATGTATTTATATATATATATATATATATATATGTATATATATATATATATATATATATATACGTATATATATATATGTATATGTATTTATATATATATATATATATACGTATATATATATATATATATGTATTTATATATATATAAATATATATAGATATATATATATTTATATATATATAAATATATATAGATATATGTATTTATATATATTTATATATATATATATATATAAATATATATATATATATATAAATATATATATATATATATATATATATATATAAATATATATATATATATATACACAAGTTTGTTGGACTTTATTTGTTTAACTGTTTTAAATGGTAAAGAAACATGTTGTTCAAAGACAATAAAGGTTTTCTAAAAATCTAAATCTCTCTCTCTCTGTGTCTCTGTGTCTCTGTCTCTGTGTCTCTCTGTGTCTCTGTGTCTCTCTGTGTCTCTGTGTCTCTGTGTCTCTGTCTCTGTGTCTCTCTGTCTCTCTCTCTCTCTGTGTCTCTGTGTCTC
>JAFEUB010001643.1:70000-79654 GCA_024529925.1 Ophthalmolycus amberensis | reverse complement strand
GAGAGAGGGAGAGGGAGAGGGAGAGGGAGAGGGAGATATTATATATTTCTCTTCAAAGAGACATTTCAGGAGGTCGGAGGTCTTCTTCAGCTTCCTCGTTGGTTACTTACTGTAGTTGGAGACGGTCTGGATGTTGAGGATGGACTGATGTCCAATTCTGAGGAAGAAGAAGAAGAAGAGATAGTTTGTGTTGGTGTTTTGTATTGAAGGAGACTTCTCTGTCCTCCTCTCTCTTCTCTCCTCCTCCTCTCTCCTCCTCTCTCCTCCTCTCTCCTCCTCTCACCTGTCCTCCTCTCTCCTCCTCTCACCTGTCCTCCTCTCTCCTCCTCTCACCTGTCCTCCTCCTCTCTCCTCCTCTCACCTGTCCTCCTCTCTCCTCCTCTCACCTGTCCTCCTCTCTCCTCCTCTCACCTGTCCTCCTTTCCCCTCCTCTCTCCTCCTCTCCCCTGTCCTCCTTTCCCCTCCTCTCTCCTCCTCTCTCCTCCTCTCTCCTCCTCTCACCTGTCCTCCTCTCTCCTCCTCTCACCTGTCCTCCTCCTCTCTCCTCCTCTCTCCTCCTCTCTCCTCCTCTCTCCTCCTCTCACCTGTCCTCCTCTCTCCTCCTCTCTCCTCCTCTCACCTCTCCTCCTCTCTCCTCCTCTCACCTGTCCTCCTCTCTACCTCCTCTCACCTGTCCTCCTCTCTCCTCCTCTCACCTGTCCTCCTCTCTCCTCCTCTCTCCTCCTCTCACCTGTCCTCCTCTCTCCTCCTCTCACCTGTCCTCCTCTCTCCTCCTCTCTCCTCCTCTCACCTGTCCTCCTCCTCCTCTCACCTGTCCTCCTCCTCCTCTCTCCTCCTCTCACCTGTCCTCCTCTCTCCTCCTCTCACCTGTCCTCCTCCTCTCTCCTCCTCTCTCCTCCTCTCACCTGTCCTCCTCTCTCCTCCTCTCTCCTCCTCTCTCCTCCTCTCACCTGTCCTCCTCTCTCCTCCTCTCTCCTCCTCTCACCTGTCCTCCTCTCTCCTCCTCTCACCTGTCCTCCTCTCTCCTCCTCTCACCTGTCCTCCTCTCCCTCCAGCAGCTTCCTGTAGGTGGCGATCTCGATGTCCAGAGCCAGTTTCAGGTTCATCAGGTCCTGCAGGTGAAGAAGAAAACTTTAAAACTTGCATCTGGAACTGATCGTCTTCTTTCAATCTTTTCAAGTCTTTTCTGCATTATAACTTCATATTTGTATAAATATAAGTATGAACTGAACGCTGACTAAGACATTTTCAGACGACCAAAATGTTAACTTTGATGAAGTGAAAACACACCGTGAAAGGGTTAAAGTTGTAAGAGGAAAGCAGTATCACCGTGTAGCCGCGCCCTAAAGCATCCCCTGCTTTATGGTCTATTAGAGACCTGTCAATCACCGTGTAGCCCCGCCCTAAAGCATCCCTTGCTTTATGGTCTATTAGAGACCTGTCAATCAGCGTGTAGCCCCGCCCTAAAGCATCCCCTGCTTTATGGTCTGTTTGACTCTAAATGGACCATAATGTACTAAATGAACATCATGCTGTATTGAAGAAGACTTGAAACTAGAGATTGAGACATAAACTCATGTTTACAATGTTTACTGAGGTAATAAATCAAGAGAGAAGTAGAGTCATTTTCTCATAGACTTCTATACAACCAGAGGAGTCGCCCCCTGGTGGACACTAGAGAGAATGCAGCTTCAAACCCCCCCCCCCCCCCCCCCGCCTCACCTGGTACTCTCTGAGCTGTCGGGCCATGTCCTGTTTGGCTCTCTGCAGAGCGTCCTCCAGGTCTCTGGTCCGAGCTTTGGCCTCTTTCACAGCCAGTTCTCCACGTTCCTCGGACTCAGCCAGCTGGTTCTCCAGACCACCACGCTGGGGGGGGGGGGGGGGGGGGGGGGGGGGGGGGCACAACAAATCCACCTTACTGGATCTAAAATTATCTAAATTGATCTGTGAGTGTTTCCTGTAGACGTACCTGTGCTTTAACGGACTGATCTGTGAGTGTTCCTGTAGACGTACCTGTGCTTTAACGGACTGATCTGTGAGTATTCCTGTAGACGTACCTGTACTTTAACGGACTGATCTGTGAGTGTTCCTGTAGACGTACCTGTGCTTTAACGGACTGATCTGTGAGTGTTTCCTGTAGACGTACCTGTGCTGTAACGGACTGATCTGTGAGTGTTTCCTGTAGACGTACCTGTACTTTGACGGACTGATCTGTGAGTGTTCCTGTAGACGTACCTGTGCTGTAACGGACTGATCTGTGAGTGTTCCTGTAGACGTACCTGTACTTTGACGGACTGATCTGTGAGTGTTCCTGTAGACGTACCTGTGCTTTGACGGACTGATCTGTGAGTGTTCCTGTAGACGTACCTGTACTTTGATGGACTGATCTGTGAGTGTTCCTGTAGACGTACCTGTACTTTGATGGACTGATCTGTGAGTGTTCCTGTAGACGTACCTGTACTTTGATGGACTGATCTGTGAGTGTTCCTATAGACGTACCTGTGCTTTAACAGACTGATCTGTGGTGTTTCCTGTAGACGTACCTGTGCTTTGACGGACTGATCTGTGAGTGTTTCCTGTAGACGTACCTGTGCTTTGACGGACTGATCTGTGAGTGTTCCTGTAGACGTACCTGTGCTTTGACGGACTGATCTGTGAGTGTTCCTGTAGACCAGTGATTTTCAACCGGTGTGCCACGAGAGATCGTCAGGTGTGCCGTGGGAAATTTTCTAATATCACCTAATTAACCATTGTCGGGTGTCTGTGCTGTAATAAAGTGTCGCAGATAATGTAATACTCTTCTATGGCAGTGGGTGGCAGCAGAGGGATTTAAATACCTGTAAAGACAATAGAGTTAGTGCTGCGCGACACGTGACAGTGACAGTTTGGGATCAAAGCAAGACGAGCAAGTGACAGTGATGAAAAAAAAAAAAAAAAAAGGTGACAGTGATGGAGAAGTTTTTGAGAAGGGAAAATGCAAATGCCGAACAGGGCCCTGGACAAAATTCTGACCCAGATGAAGGCCCAAGTATGAGTGGTCGACAAAAGAAAAAAGACAAGACGGTGAGCTCGAGGCAATACAGCGAAAGCTATCTTTCATTTGGATTTACGTTCACCGGGGATGCAACGGCACCGAGTCCGCTGTGCTTGGTGTGTGGTGAGAAGCTATCCAATAGCGCCATGGTGCCAAGCAAGCTTAAACGCCATCTCCAAACGAAACACCCTTCCGTTCAAAACAAGTCGATGGACTATTTTGTACGCTTACGTACAAACAATGAGAAACAGGCAACTGTTTTGAGAAAAACCACAAAGGTAAACGAGAGAGCCCTCAAAGCTAGCTACCTTGTTGCTGAACTCGTAGCTAAAACAAAAAAGTCCCACACCGTGGCAGAAACATTAATACTGCCAGCTTGTAAAGCCATTGTGAATGAGATGCTCGGCCCTGACGCGGCCAAAGAGATCGCTAAAGTGCCTCTCTCAGATAACACAATTGCCAGACGTATTGATGACATGTCTGCGGACATAGAAACTGTTGTTTTGGAAAAGATGCGCATCAGTAAGAAATTTGCCTTGCAACTTGATGAGTCGACGGATATTAGTGGACATTGTCAGCTCTTGGCCAACGTGCGTTTTGTGGATGGAGAAGCCATTAGAGAAAACTTCCTATTTTGCAAGGCACTGCCAGAAAAATCAACAGGAGATGAAATATTTCGGGTCACGTCGGAATATCTTGACAAAAGCGGGCTTACGTGGGAAAACTGCACAGGTGTCTGCACTGATGGAGCCGCAGCCATGGTCGGGCGCATCAAAGGCTTCGTAAGTAGGGTCAAAGAAAGAAACCCAGCTGTTACTGTTACGCACTGTTTTTTGCACCTGTGAGGCCCTCGTTGCAAAGACCTTACCAGCAGATCTAGGTCCTGTGTTGGATGATGTTGTGCGCTTAGTGAACTTTGTGAAGACGCGACCTTTGAAATCTCGCTTATTTGCGTCTCTGTGTGAGGAAATGGGAGCGGAACATAAAGTGTTATTGCTCCACACGGAGGTCCGGTGGCTGTCGCGCGGCAAAGTGCTGGCCCGTGTGTATGAGCTCCGAGAGGAACTTAAAGTGTTTCTGACAGACGAGAGGCCCGATTTCTCAAAGCTGCTTGCAAGTGATCAGTGGTGTGCAAAGCTGGCATACCTGGCTGATATATTTCATCATCTGAATGAACTGAACACACGGATGCAAGGCCGAAATGAAAACCTGCTTACAAGCACTGACAAAATGAACGGATTCCGTTTAAAGGTGCAGCTCTGGCAACAACATGTGCAGCGTGGCAACCTTGAGATGTTCCCACTCACCGAGAAACTGCAGGATGGCAACACTGCTGCAATGTGCGAGGTGATTGGCAAACATTTGAAAACTCTGGAGGAGAAGTTGTCATTTTATTTCTCTTCAGCCTTCACAGAATGCCTTGACTGGGTTAGGGACCCATACAGCTCAGCATCCGTTGCTGGAAAGGACATGACTTTAAAGGAGCAAGAGGAACTCATTGAACTGAAACAAGATCGTGGTTTAAAGCTAAACTTTGCTGATCTTCCTTTGGACAGTTTTTGGTTAGCTGTTGCCAAGGAGTTCCCCATTCTGGCCAACAAAGCTATTTTGACATTGCTCCCGTTTTCAACCACATATCTGTGTGAGCTGAGCTTCTCAAGCTTGACAGCGATAAAAACTAAAAACAGAGAGAGACTGAGAGCTGTTGAGGAAGAGCTTCGTGTGTGTCTTTCTACCATTCCTGCCAGGATATCCATGTTGTGTTCATCGAAACAGGCCCAGGTTTCACACTAAGTGAGTACAAATACATTTAGAAACTATATTATTAACTATATGTATTATATGTACTGTGTTAGTGTCTTTTTGTGTCATTTTGGTTGGTGGTGTGCCCCAGGATTTTGTAAATGTAAAAAGTGTGCCGCGGCTCAAAAAAGGTTGAAAATCACTGCTGTAGACGTACCTGTACTTTGACGGACTGATCTGTGAGTGTTCCTGTAGACGTACCTGTACTTTGACGGACTGATCTGTGAGTGTTCCTGTAGACGTACCTGTGCTGTAACGGACTGATCTGTGAGTGTTCCTGTAGACGTACCTGTACTTTGACGGACTGAGCTGTGAGTGTTCCTGTAGACGTACCTGTACTTGTAACGGACTGATCTGTGAGTGTTCCTGTAGACGTACCTGTACTTTGAACGGACTGATCTGTGAGTGTTCCTGTAGACGTACCTGTACTTTGACGGACTGAGCTGTGAGTGTTCCTGTAGACGTACCTGTGCTTTGACGGACTGATCTGTGAGTGTTTCCTGTAGACGTATCTGTACTTTGACGGACTGATCTGTGAGTGTTTCCTGTAGACGTATCTGTACTTTAACAGACTGATCTGTGGTGTTTCCTGTAGACGTACCTGTGCTTTGTCGGACTGATCTGTGAGTGTTCCTGTAGACGTATCTGTAGTTTGACGGACTGATCTGTGAGTGTTTCCTGTAGACGTACCTGTGCTGTAACGGACTGATCTGTGAGTGTTCCTGTAGACATACCTGTGCTTTGACGGACTGATCTGTGAGTGTTTCCTGTAGACATACCTGTACTTTGACGGACTGATCTGTGAGTGTTCCTGTAGACGTACCTGTACTTTGACGGACTGATCTGTGAGTGTTCCTGTAGACGTACCTGTACTTTGACGGACTGATCTGTGAGTGTTCCTGTAGACGTACCTGTACTTTGACGGACTGATCTGTGAGTGTTTCCTGTAGACGTACCTGTACTTTAACGGACTGATCTGTGAGTGTTCCTGTAGACGTACCTGTACTTTGACGGACTGATCTGTGAGTGTTCCTGTAGACGTACCTGTGCTTTGACGGACTGATCTGTGAGTGTTCCTGTAGACGTACCTGTACTTTGACGGACTGATCTGTGAGTGTTCCTGTAGACGTACCTGTACTTTGACGGACTGATCTGTGAGTGTTCCTGTAGACGTACCTGTACTTTGACGGACTGATCTGTGAGTGTTCCTGTAGACGTACCTGTACTTTGACGGACTGATCTGTGAGTGTTTCCTGTAGACGTACCTGTACTTTAACGGACTGATCTGTGAGTGTTCCTGTAGACGTACCTGTACTTTAACGGACTGATCTGTGAGTGTTCCTGTAGACGTACCTGTGCTTTAACGGACTGATCTGTGAGTGTTCCTGTAGACGTACCTGTGCTTTAACGGACTGATCTGTGAGTGTTTCCTGTAGACGTACCTGTGCTTTAACGGACTGATCTGTGAGTGTTCCTGTAGACGTACCTGTGCTTTAACGGACTGATCTGTGAGTGTTCCTGTAGACGTACCTGTGCTTTAACGGACTGATCTGTGAGTGTTTCCTGTAGACGTACCTGTGCTTTAACGGACTGATCTGTGAGTGTTCCTGTAGACGTACCTGTGCTTTGACGGACTCGATCTCGCTCTGCAGGCGGCTGATCAGCCGGTTGACCTCTGCGACCTCTCCCTTCACAACGCGGAGCTCGTCTCCGTACTGACTCGCCTGCACCGACATCTGGTCGAACTGCAGACGGAGGAAGCTCAACGTGAGAACAGAGAGCGATGATATGGGACGAATGCATCGTCGTCAAACAGTTATAGTTCTTCATGAGAATCACTAAGCACGTGAGGAAACGTGTGTTTGTGGGTGAACTGATCCTGTAAGTGTGAAACATAAGTGAGTTTTCAAGTATATTTACTCAACTCAACTACTGTATTTAAGTACGAATTTGAGGTACTTTACTTTCTTTACTTACTTTACATTTCAGAGGGAAATATTGTACTTTTTTTGAGTTACCAGTTACTTTTCAGATGAATGTTTTAAAAATAAAACATAGAATCAGTTTATAAAAGACGGTGAAACTAACCAACAGTGCTGCTTATGAATCAGTAATAATACAACATAACACACTTTTATTTATGATACTTTAAGTACATCTTGTTGCTAATACTCTATACCTTTACTTCATGTTTAAAGTGTGGTAGAGCACTTTAACTTCAGTGAAGGATCTGAATACTTCCTCCCTCACTGATCCTCTTAAATGTCTTCATGTGTCTGTTTGGAACCGTTTTAGATTTCACTCTCGAATAACACCGTGTCTTCTCTTTGTTTGGAGATGTCGGGTCAGCAGGTAGAAAGTATCATGTGTCTGTTAGGCTGTAATATAACGGATCACGAAGGACGCTCATGCTCGTCTCCTCGTCTCCTCGTCCTCACCTTGCTCTTGTACCAGGCCTCGGCCTCCTCTCGGCTTCGGGCCGCGATCTCCTCGTACTGAGCTTTGACTTCGGCCACGATCGTCTCCATGTTCAGGCTGCGACTGTTGTCCATCTGCACCACCACCGACGTGTCCTTGATGCCGGCCTGCAGCTCACGCAGCTCCTGGAGACACAGATCACACAAGAGCCTGAACGTCCAGACAAATAATACGATATAACATCGATTCTATTCACAGTTAAAGTTGTTAGTTTCTGAAACCTCTCTGGGCAGATTGGAGATTGTTGTTTGATTCTTTCTTTACAGTTATAAAGAAATATTGAATAAAACGTTATGATAATATCAGTTTAGTTGTTAAAAATATTAATAATTATATTTATTAGGGGTGTAACGGTACGCGTATTCGTATTGAACCGTTCGGTACGAGGCTCACGGTTCGGTACGCATGACGAACCGAATACGTTTGGAAAAAAAAAAAAAACTTTTTTAAACCTTTATTTAACCAGGTCGTCCCATTGAGATGAAAAATCTCTTTTGCAAGATGTAAGTAACAATACAAGATGTAAGCAAGATGTAACTAACAATACTACATAACATTAAGGAGCAGTTTTTGTTTTTTATGCTTATGTGTTGCTAAGAAGACACCCCAGAAGACGGGTCACTCAGGTATAGTTCCATCATTGTTCAAAGTCAAAGAATAACTTTATGATGTTAGTTGTAATGAATAAATATATTTTAAAATCAAGTACATTTCTCTGCATTTATAGTTTTCTACTGTACCGAAACATACCGAACCGTGGCTCCACTGTATCGTACCGAACCCAACCGTGAGTTTAGTGAACGTTACACCCCTAATGTTTGTCTTTGTAGATTCACCTTAAACTGTAAACCGCACTTATATTGTAAAATCTAAGAGATTCTGCTGCTCATTAGTTCATCACTGACATTATGAAATATATACTAAATATTTAAAAATGATTGAAATAAAAAAATAAGGCTGCAACTAATTATTATTGTCCTTATTAAATATTCTGCCCGTTACCTTAAATGTTTTGTTTTCAGAAGAACGGTTTAAAACATTTGAGAACCTGGAACTACTGAAAATTCAAAGAATTACTTGAATGAATAGTCAATTATTAATCATTGATTAATCAGCTGATTGCTGCAGCTCTAGTTCACACTGCAATTTTCTGGACGTTTCGGTACCTCCTCGTAGACGTTACGCAGGAAGTTGATTTCGTCGGTCAGACCTCCGACTTTATCCTCCAGGTCGGCCTTCACCAGGTAGGCCGAGTCCACGTCCTGAACACACGGAGACAGACAGAGAGACAGAGCGACAGAGACAGACACACAGACAGACACACAGAGAGACAGAGACAGACACAGAGAGACAGAGACACAGAGACAGACAGACAGACACACAGACACAGAGACAGACAGACACACAGAGACACAGAGACAGACACACAGACAGACAGACACACAGAGACACAGAGACAGAGACAGACACAGAGAGACACAGAGACAGACAGACAGACACACAGACAGACACACAGACAGACACACAAACAGAGACACAGAGACACAGAGACAGACACACAGACAGACACACAGACAGAGACACAGAGACAGACAGACAGACACACAGAGACACAGAGACAGACAGACACACAGAGACACAGAGACAGACAGACACACAGAGACACAGAGACACAGAGACAGACAGACACACAGAGACACAGAGACAGACAGACAGACACACAGAGACACAGAGACAGACAGACACACAGAGACACAGAGACAGACAGACACACAGACAGACACACAGACAGAGACACAGAGACAGACAGACAGACACACAGACAGAGACACAGAGACAGACAGACAGACACACAGACAGAGACACAGAGACAGACAGACAGAGACAGACACACAGACAGACACACAGAGACACAGAGACAGACAGACAGAGACAGACACACAGAGACACAGAGACAGACAGACAGAGACACAGACACAGAGACACAGAGACAGACAGACAGAGACAGAGACACAGAGACAGACAGACAGAGACAGAGACACAGACACAGAGACACAGAGACAGACAGACAGACAGAGACACAGAGACACAGAGACAGACACACAGAGACAGACAGACAGAGACACAGAGACACAGACACAGAGACACAGAGACAGACAGACAGAGACACAGACACAGAGACACAGAGACAGACAGACAGAGACAGAGACACAGAGACAGACAGACAGAGACAGAGACACAGACACAGAGACACAGAGACATACGGTCAGCAGCAGCTAAGAAAGACTTCGTAATAAACTACAACTGGTTCAAAACCGAGCTGCCAGATTAGCGCTCCA
>JAFEUB010001643.1:32500-65000 GCA_024529925.1 Ophthalmolycus amberensis | reverse complement strand
TGAATTGAACTTGAGATTTATTCACTGTATTATTACAGCACATATATTACATGATTACAAGATTATTGTAAATATTTTACTCATGTTGCACAACTTGATTTATTTCACACTAATATTTGCTCAATGTACTCACAGAGTGTAATGTATGTCTTCTGTTTATAGATACGTCATCTTATCTTTTATTACTTCAAACGTTTCTTCATCTCTTCTGCTGATGTAACCTTTGAGTTTCCATGAAGTCCTCTCTTACTTTTTCACACGCTGCACATTAAAGCAGACTCAAATTCTGCATCATTTTCTCTGTTTATTGATTTATTGACTTTAATCTCACTGAGAACCAGTTCTCATTCACAGAAACATAACGATCACAGATCTTGACCGTTCGATCGATACGACATCATGATGAGTGTTTGACGTCTGTGTGGAACATGTGAAACGTGTGAATGTGATCTGAGAGAAGCTTCTGTGCATCGTGTCTCTGGACGCCTGCAGATCTCTGCTGATGTGAGAAGACAACAATGGCTCTTTGTGAGCGAGTCACCGACTCCGTGAGAACGCAGAGACCAGATCCATGTCTTCATCATCACGTGGGTCCTTCAGGATCCTCCATCACTACACAGTACTTCTCAGCTTTACTTCCCCAGTGTATATCCGTGTATATATATATATATATATACACACATATATATATATATATATATATATACATATATACATATATATATATATATATACACACGATAAAACATGAATTCATTATCTGGTTCATACAACGTCAGAAAATAGTGGAAAATATGAACAATAAGCCCAATGTGATGCATTTAATGGACAATAATACAACAAAGAAAAGCAGCAAATCCTCAAATTGTAGCGGCTGGAATCAGAGAGTTTGTGTTTGTTTTGTGCTTTAAAAATGAAGTTAGTTATTTAATAATAACTTGGAAATATTTGCTGATCAATTTTCTGCAGAGCTGGAAGAAGGACTCAGATCGTTTACTGCAGTAAAAGTACAAATACCACAGGGTAGAAATACTCTGTTACAAGTTAATGTCGTGCATTACAATATCAGTAAACGCACAAAAGTATCAGCATTAAAATGTACTTAAAGTACGAAAGTAAAAGTACTCGATATGCAGAATAATATTTACGTCCTAATAATTGCATTAATGTGTTCATCTCTTCCAAGGTGTAGCTCATTTTAATATACATATATATAGTTTCATCTGTAATAACACATCATTGTTTATTAGTGTAAATATATTCCGTATGATAAATAAACACATCTGTGTACAGTGCTGTGTACAGTGCAGTGTACAGTGCTGTGTACAGTACAGTGTACAGTGCAGTGTACAGTGCAGTGTACAGTGCAGTGTACAGTGCAGTGTACAGTGCAGTGTACAGTACAGTGTACAGTGCAGTGTACAGTGCTGTGTACAGTGCAGTGTACAGTGCTGTGTACAGTGCAGTGTACAGTGATGTGTACAGTGCGGTGTACAGTGCTGTGTACAGTGCAGTGTACAGTGTGGTGTACAGTGCAGTGTACAGTGTACAGTGCAGTGTACAGTGATGTGTACAGTGCTGTGTACAGTGTGGTGTACAGTGCAGTGTACAGTGTACAGTGCAGTGTACAGTGCTGTGTACAGTGCAGTGTACAGTGCAGTGTACAGTGCAGTGTACAGTGCAGTGTACAGTGCTGTGTACAGTGCAGTGTACAGTGCAGTGTACAGTGCTGTGTACAGTGCAGTGTACAGTGATGTGTACAGTGCGGTGTACAGTGCTGTGTACAGTGCAGTGTACAGTGTACAGTGCAGTGTACAGTGATGTGTACAGTGCTGTGTACAGTGTGGTGTACAGTGCAGTGTACAGTGTACAGTGCAGTGTACAGTGCTGTGTACAGTGCTGTGTACAGTGCAGTGTACAGTGCAGTGTACAGTGCTGTGTACAGTGCTGTGTACAGTGCAGTGTACAGTGCAGTGTACAGTGCAGTGTACAGTGCAGTGTACAGTGCTGTGTACAGTGCAGTGTACAGTGCAGTGTACAGTGCTGTGTACAGTGCAGTGTACAGTGCAGTGTACAGTGCTGTGTACAGTGCAGTGTACAGTGCAGTGTACAGTGATGTGTACAGTGATGTGTACAGTGCTGTGTACAGTGCTGTGTACAGTGCAGTGTACACTGCACTGTACACTGCACTGTACAGTGCTGTGTACAGTACAGTGTACAGTGCAGTGTACAGTGCTGTGTACAGTGCAGTGTACAGTGCAGTGTACAGTGCGGTGTACAGTGCGTAGCGCTGTCTGGGCTCCTGGGTCTCTACCTTGTCTATGAAGGTGGCGAAGCGGTTGTTGAGGCTCTTGATCTGCTCCTTCTCGTGGGCCCGGCTCATGGACAGACTGGGGTCGATCTCCAGGTTGAGGGGGGCCAGCAGGCTCCTGTTGACGGACAGGGAGGCCAGAGGGGCCCCCAGGCCGTGGTGGGGCCCGTTGGTGCCGGCGTACAGAGAGCTGCTGCTCAGAGAGAGCCCGCCGAAGGCCCCCTGACCGGGTCCGAAGCCGCTCAGCCTCCTGGACCCACCGCTGCTGCTCCGGACCGAGTTACTGGAGCTGATCCGCTTGGTACGACTCAGGCTCATGGTGGAGGAGAGACAGGACAGATGCAGGTGTGGAAGCAGAGAAGCAGGTGGTAGAATAACCGCAAAACTCAGAGTTGAAAGAAGAAGCCGCTGGAGAAATAAGAGAGAAAAGATGTTTCGGATGAAATGCAGGTTAATAAGAAGATGAACAAGAGGCGGAGCAGAGAGCAGCTGAGTCAGTGATGAAGTGAACCAGGTGAGTCTGAGATGTCGGACCACAGTGAGGCGTCTCAGGTGTCTCGTGGCCTTTTAAACCTCCCCGGGTGGAGTCAGGAGGAGAGAGGTGGTGTCAGATATCTAGTGTTCCTGACTATTAGAAGACAAGTCAAGAAGGTACCTGTTCTTTTCACACAAACAGGTGCTGGGTGATGAGTTCATGCTGTAAAATGAAAAGTCTAATCTATAAACTAACATGAACATCATTTCCCTGGAGTCATTTTTAGAGACACATGTCACAGAGTATGAGCAAGTAGAGAACAGAGTACCTGAACAGGTAGAGAACAGAGTACCTGAACAGGTAGAGAACAGAGTACCTGAACAGGTAGAGAACAGAGTACCTGAACAAGTAGAGAACAGAGTACCTGAACAGGTAGAGAACAGAGTACCTGAACAAGTAGAGAACAGAGTAACCGAGCAGGTAGAGAACAGAGTACCTGAACAAGTAGAGAACAGAGTACCTGAACAGGTAGAGAACAGAGTACCTGAGCAGGTAGAGAACAGAGTACCTGAACAAGTAGAGAACAGAGTACCTGAACAGGTAGAGAACAGAGTACCTGAACAGGTAGAGAACAGAGTACCTGAGCAAGTAGAGAACAGAGTACCTGAACAGGTAGAGAACAGAGTACCTGAACAGGTAGAGAACAGAGTACCTGAACAGGTAGAGAACAGAGTACCTGAACAGGTAAAGAACAGAGTACCTGAACAACTAGAGAACAGAGTACCTGAACAAGTAGAGAACAGAGTACCTGAACAGGTAGAGAACAGAGTACCTGAACAGGTAGAGAACAGAGTACCTGAACAGGTAAAGAACAGAGTACCTGAACAACTAGAGAACAGAGTACCTGAACAGGTAGTGAACAGAGTACCTGAACAGGTAGTGAACAGAGTACCTGAACAGGTAGTGAACAGAGTACCTGAGCAGGTAGAGAACAGAGTACCTGAACAGGTAGAGAACAGAGTACCTGAACAGGTAAAGAACAGAGTACCTGAACAACTAGAGAACAGAGTACCTGAACAGGTAGTGAACAGAGTACCTGAACAGGTAGAGAACAGAGTACCTGAACAGATAGTGAACGGAGTACCTGAACAGGTAGAGAACAGAGTACCTGAACAGGTAGAGAACAGAGTACCTGAACAGGTAGTGAACAGAGTACCTGAACAGGTAGAGAACAGAGTACCTGAACAGGTAGTGAACAGAGTACCTGAACAGGTAGAGAACAGAGTACCTGAACAGATAGTGAACAGAGTACCTGAACAGATAGTGAACAGAGTACCTGAACAGGTAGTGAACAGAGTACCTGAACAGGTAGAGAACAGAGTACCTGAACAGGTAGAGAACAGAGTACCTGAACAGATAGTGAACAGAGTACCTGAACAGGTAGTGAACAGAGTACCTGAACAGGTAGAGAACAGAGTACCTGAACAGGTAGAGAACAGAGTACCTGAACAGGTAGTGAACAGAGTACCTGAACAGGTAGAGAACAGAGTACCTGAACAGGTAGTGAACAGAGTCCCTGAACAAGTAGAGAACGGAGTACCTGAACAGGTAGAGAACAGAGTACCTGAACAGGTAGAGAACAGAGTACCTGAACAAGTAGAGAAAAGAGTACCTGAACAGGTAGAGAACAGAGTACCTGAACAGGTAGAGAACAGAGTACCTGAACAGGTAGTGAACAGAGTACCTGAACAAGTAGAGAACGGAGTACCTGAACAGGTAGAGAACAGAGTACCTGAGCAGGTAGAGAACAGAGTACCTGAACAAGTAGAGAACAGAGTACCTGAACAGGTAGAGAACAGAGTACCTGAACAGGTAGAGAACAGAGTACCTGAGCAAGTAGAGAACAGAGTACCTGAACAGGTAGAGAACAGAGTACCTGAACAACTAGAGAACAGAGTACCTGAACAAGTAGAGAACAGAGTACCTGAACAGGTAGAGAACAGAGTACCTGAACAGGTAGAGAACAGAGTACCTGAACAGGTAAAGAACAGAGTACCTGAACAACTAGAGAACAGAGTACCTGAACAGGTAGTGAACAGAGTACCTGAACAGGTAGAGAACAGAGTACCTGAACAGGTAGAGAACAGAGTACCTGAACAGGTATTGAACAGAGTACCTGAACAAGTAGAGAACGGAGTACCTGAACAGGTAGAGAACAGAGTACCTGAGCAGGTAGAGAACAGAGTACCTGAACAAGTAGAGAACAGAGTACCTGAACAGGTAGAGAACAGAGTACCTGAACAAGTAGAGAACAGAGTACCTGAACAGGTAGAGAACAGAGTACCTGAACAGGTAGAGAACAGAGTACCTGAACAGGTAAAGAACAGAGTACCTGAACAACTAGAGAACAGAGTACCTGAACAGGTAGTGAACAAAGTACCTGAACAACTAGAGAACAGAGTACCTGAACAGGTAGTGAACAGAGTACCTGAACAGGTAGTGAACAGAGTACCTGAACAGGTAGAGAACAGAGTACCTGAACAGGTAGAGAACAGAGTACCTGAGCAGGTAGAGAACAGAGTACCTGAACAGGTAGTGAACAGAGTACCTGAACAGGTAGAGAACAGAGTACCTGAACAGGTAGTGAACAGAGTACCTGAACAGGTAGAGAACAGAGTACCTGAACAGGTAGTGAACAGAGTACCTGAACAGGTAGTTACACTTCTTTTGTTTGTCTTTTCGTCAAAATATAAAGTACTACATTTTGAGCACATTTGTAAATTATCTTCAGGACGACTTGCAGATTGTTTGTGGACATAAATTCTGCACAATGAAACTCAAACATCTGAGAGAAGTAACGACAAAAAAAACACTTTTTTGAGTCATAAACTTTCTTCCCAAACAATGTTTAAAACATTTTAAACGATTTAAAAGATTTAATTATTAAAACTGTGACACAAAAGTCAAACTACATTAATTCAACATTACAGTCATATTACATTAAAGAAGACATGCTGTTTGCTGTTGATACCATATTAGGATTTTAAAAGCTAATAACTCTATAATTTAACTATTAATAATATCATTATAACTAATAATGCTGCTTTTATGGTTGTTTGTTCTAACGTTTTCTCTTGACTGGTGTGTTCGATGCCGGTCCGCTCTTCCTTTTTGCTGGCATCTTCTTCTTCTGTGGTCCTGAAATGTGCAGTTGACCCAGAAACAAATACATTTAGGGATAATTAGCTTCACGTGTTTAGACAATATTCTTCAGCTCATATTTGCACTGAAAGTGTTTGCTTGCTCAGCTGTTAGGACAGAAACTAAAACAGAACATTTCTCAAGTACTGTACTAAGTATAGTTGTGTACAAATATAGTATTTCCATTAAACTTATATACTAGGGAAATGTAGTTTTATTTAACAGCTGTAGTTATTTCTCAGATTAAGATTTTAGATAAAAAACAAACGATAAGTTGATGAAATAAATGTTACTGTTTCAGATGAAACCAGTGGTTTCCAGCGTTGTGTGGTCCTGGTCCAAAGATGTCAAAATATCCAATAATATTAGAACTTCTTCTTCTTCTCATTAATCATCTGACGACCCCTCAAATTTATCTGGTGACCCTCTGGAGGGGCCCGACCCATAGGTTGGGACCCACTGGACTAAACTAGCTGATTGTATATAAAGTAGTAAAACTACAGGTTTCTGCAGGATCTTTCATACCTGAAGTACATTCTGCTGATAATACTTCTGTATGTACTTTTCAGGACTTTTACTTGAAACAGAGTATTTTTACATTGTTGTATTAGTACTTTTACTCATCTCAGTACTTCTCTAAGTAGTTCATTATTAAACCGAAGCAGTGAGATTCAACAACAACGAGACAAATCTCGACCTTTCTTCTGCGCTTCAGTGGGCGTCGGCCTCCTCTGTCTCTGTGCTCTGGGTCTCTGATTGGTCCTCAGCTCCACCTCCACAGGGTAGTGGTCACTGATGCTCCGAGCCTGGACACCAAATACAGTTTGAATAATAGTAATAATAATAATAATGATTAAAAACTCTCAATGAGTTCAACACAAACAGGCGTCTCACGTCTTTCTCCGTCAGTTTGAACTCCGTCTGGAAGTCGAAGGACTTGGCCGAGCCGGGCACGATGGCGTTCAGCATGGTCCGTCCAAACACCACGATCCTGTAGACAGGAAGCGCATCGAGCGTCAGGTCATCAGAGCAACCAGCTGCATCAAACTGCTGCACTGAGGCGTGAGTCACCTGTCGTAGGTGTGCTCGTTCAGGTTGCTGGTCGTCGTGTCGACGTCGTCGTCTATCAGCCAATGATAGTCAGCAGAGCAGAGGCGGATCTCCGCCTTCTTCTTCTTGGAGAGATAACGGCCATCTGCATTAAAGTCCCCCAAGATCATGATGTTCTGCAAAAGAAATAACCAAAACTATGAGAAACACTGCATGTAGACACATGTTCATTTTCTACTTCAGTCATTTAGGAGATAATTAAGTGAAGTTGTTCTAAAGATGCTCATCACTGAAGCCGGCTTACACCCGAGTAAGAAGCAAAGATATATGAAAGAATAACTCAACAGCCTGTGAACTGAAGCAGCTGCTGCTCTGAAGTCCTGCGCAGTTTAAAGTCAATGTTCAGAGCTTCTAACTGTCAACATGCTGACATCACAAAAGCTGCAGCAGTGTCTTAAAGAAGTCCTTCTTGAACTTCAGATAATATTGTGAATTGTAGTCTCATGTTGTGACATTAAATGATTTGGTTTATTATAGTGAAATAATGTTCAGAGTAAAAACAAAGTCACTGCCACACTGAGCACACGTTTTACATGAGTGTGAATATGATCGGAGAGATGTTTATAGTGTTACCGTACAAAAAGCTAAAGATAAAATGTTTTATGTTCTATTGTTGCAGTTGAATTATGGAACAACAATAACATAAATGTAAACATTTGTAACTCAGTTTTGGTTTTCAAAAGAATTGTATATGAAGCTATTTCTGGGGAGAACGTTCTGCTTGTAAGATGGTTTATAGGCTGGAATGAACAGAAACACTTCGAACACTACTTGTATACACTTAAAATAACAACGGTAATTAACCGTAAACATGGCTCATATAATCGATTGTTGTCTATATTTATGTTGTTACCATACTCTATGTACTCAGCACATTTCAAACCCACATCAGTGCTCCATCTCTTCCTCACAGCGTCCACCACGTCAGCCACAGCGTCCAGCTCCACGTGTGCGTCCTCTGGTTTGGTGTGAACGGGGATCAGCACCAGCTGCTGCACCGCTGGGACCACAAACACCCACAAACACCCACAAACACCCAGTGAGACACTGTACTTGTGAGGACCCTCATAGACATAAAGCCCCCAAAGTCTGAATCAATCAGCTCTTTGAAGGTCTGGACCACAGTGTCCTCACAACGTCTAGAACACACACACACACACACACGCACACGCACGCGCACGCACACACACACACACACACACACACACGCACACACACGCGCGCACACGCACACACACACACACACACACGCGCGCACACGCACACACACACACACACACACACGCACACACACGCACACACTGTAGAAAGATCGTAGAAAAGTATGAAAGCATAAAAGTATAGCTATTGTAACCTGTAACCGTTTTGATTTCAAAGTATAACCAGCACAACATATAGCATGTTTAGACTTTTTATAACATCATAATGTGAATTGTTTTATTTTACGATCGCTGTGATTTAACATATAAACTGTTTAGAGTTACTCTTTGTTTGAAATAGTCACTTGAGCCTTACAGTGCTTCTGGTTCTAACCGGATCAAACCAGTTACCAGCAGTTACATCCTGTCAGCTCAGAGAGGACTCATGTGTGAGTGACTCATGGAATGAAGGAGGTGCCGGCCTTAGAGCAGCAGAACAAGCAGCAGAAAAACTGAGAGTTTGGGGCTTCTCCCCAAATAGAGAATGGGAATGTCAGAGAGCTGACAGAAGAAGACCTCATTACAAAACCAGCGACGGCTGACAGAGAGGAATGCTAGAATGATTCTAGTAGCCACTGATACTGTTTCATTGAATTGAAATTGTTGTATGTGAATCTTGTGTGAAAACCAGACAGCCTTCCATTAGTAAGTGACTGAAACCAAACCAGTGTTCTGGTCCTTCAGAACAGTGTAGCCCTCTCCCCCTGTCTGTTAACGGTGATAAGATGTGACGACTGAAACATGCAGAGGAGCTTCAGGTGAGTTCTCTGGGTGAAGACATGGCAGTGTTCGTCATACATGGTGAGAATGTTCACAATAGGCAAGAGTAAAGTAGACGATGTACATAACTGTTACATAAGGGTGTTCGGGTTACATCCCATTGAGAG
Source organism: Ophthalmolycus amberensis (assembly GCA_024529925.1). Lineage (NCBI taxonomy): Eukaryota > Metazoa > Chordata > Actinopteri > Perciformes > Zoarcidae > Ophthalmolycus > Ophthalmolycus amberensis. The sequence continues at coordinate 55,817 of JAFEUB010001643.1, read as the reverse complement.
CGCCGAGGGCATTCTCCCTACAAGACTTTCAAGAAGACAATTAATTCCGAAATCCTAACGTTTAGCTACGGGGTGAGATAAAAGGCCGAAGGTCTCGTTCTGAGACCTGCAGCAGGAACGCATATCCTCACAGGCGGAGCAGCCGACGGAGTAACCACCGTGTTAGGTGGAAAGACTTCCCCGCCTAGAAACAGGGCAGGAGCCGCTCACGCTACAACACACGCACGCACGCACGCACGCACGCACGCACGCACGCACGCACGCACGCACGCACGCACGCACGCACGCACGCACGCACGCACGCACGCACGCACGCACGCACGCACGCACGCACGCACGCACGCACGCACGCACACACACACACACACACACACACACACACACACACACACACACACACACACACACACACACACACACACACACACACACACACACACACACACACACACACACACACACACACACACACACACACAGATGCGCACGCGCACACACACACACACACACACACACACACACACACACACACAGTACCTGTATTTGGACACTTGAAATGCAGAATGAAAGGCTCTCTGGCGAGCAAATCCACTTTTTCATCTTGATCATCATCATCATCATCTTGATCTTGATCATCATCATCATCATTATCATCTTCATCATCATATTCATCTTCTTCTTCTTCTTCTTCCTCCTCATCTTCTTCTTCTTCTTCATCTTCCTCCTCATCTTCTTCGTACTGGTAGGAGTCGAGCATCGTGACCTCGTCCTCTCTGAGACACACATTTGTTTTTTAATCAGAAACCTTATAAACAAACTTTATTCTTTATTCTTACTTTTGAAGAAGTGCTCATTACCTCCGTCAACTCTTTCATATTCATTATTTTTATGTCTATATTTATGTATTGAGTTATTGTTTAGTTGGCACGATATCTCAAACCTACTTGAAGTGTTTCAGTTAAACTTTGTGGACAGTTGGAGGACGTTGTTTTAGTCCAACAGCTTCACCGTGTCATCGTTTATGAAGATCTTTATCTCATAACTCCTATTAAAGACACTAATCAGTACAATAAAGACACAAATACAAATCGTCCTCAAACAAAACTAATCTACAGATTTCTACTGTAATCAGAAGCCAAATGAAAGTAGGCGCTGTCTGTGCATGAGGTGATGGTGTTTCACCTGCAGGTGGCGCTGCAGCAACATGATCACATTTGAAATGTGTTCGTTTTGATGCAGATCCAGAAGCAGCTTTTCTGAATATTTTCTCTTCTTTTCAATGTTTTACTGAATAAAGAGAAGTAGAGGATTTGGTGATTTATGGTCTTCATACCTGTAGAAGAAGACAAACTTCTCCTTGTAGGAGCTCCGTCCCAGAGACTCGCTGCACTTCATGGTGAACTGATGGTTTCTGTTCCTCCTGTCACAAAACACAGCCGTCATTTCACACAGAACATCAACATAATGTAAATCAAGATGATTCAAAACGCTAGATTCAGAGTCACATCTCTTTCTTTAACTCGAATTATTCTCTCGTTTCTGTTAGACTTTTCTAAACAGTTTAAAGAAAGACTGATGGGAGACATCGTCGCCAAGCAAATAATCACCGTATAAGATGATTATTGACATATTCAAAATAAAGTTGAAGTACATTTGGATGAATTTAACTAGTTTTACTGAAGAAATAAACCATTTTTGACTTTTCTGAGGCCAGTTTCACAAACTACGACCATGACAGAGATCAAACTGGACTTTGTCTGAAGTAGGACGAATTTGCAATGAATCCTGGGTAAATCAAGCTTTTTTTTTTCAAACTATAAAACATGGCTGACGACAACACAACCAAGTCGAACCGCTCCGCTCTGTTAACAGCAGAGTCAAGTGTTCAAACACTTTTGGACACTTTTGTGCAAAAATTCAGCAAAGAAAGTCTTTTTAAAATGCTCCACATGTATGTGTTAAAGGTCTGCAGAGACAGAAGCTGTCATGTTACAGACATGTAGGTTCCTGAAGCAACACAGAAGTACTGAAGAGGGCGTTATTATCCTCACACTACTACATACTATGAAGACGCCCAGAGGAGGCTGGTCTACCTGTGCAGGTGAACAGAACTCACCCGGATTTGTTGAGCTTTGAGAGGAACTTGTTCATGACCTTCCCGCTCTGATCCATCACCTCCAGCATCACCACCACGCTGTACCGAGACACGATCTACAAACAGGAACACCAGAGACAGGCTGTAAACAACAACAACACTGACTCCAAACAGTCATATGAATAATAACTGCAACTGAATCTGACCTGAGCTCATGAAGTGTAAAAAACAATCAGAGGTTTTGTGTCTGAGTTACATCATAAAAAGCTCATTTTTTCACCGTCTGAGCGTCACAAATGGAATAACATGAATCATTTAAATGAGGAATTAGTGAAGGAATCATCACCCTGGTGCAGCGCTGTGAGTTACCTTGATAAGAGTTTTACAAACGTCTTCATTGTTGACTTTTGTTACTCCCAGTTTCTGGACGTTGAAAGCTGCGATCTTCATTTTCTCTGTGAAACATAAAATCATTGAATGATTATTTTACCGTCTCTGCTTTGAGCTAAATGCTAAGACACTCACAGTAATGCTAACATGCTGATATTTAGCAGGTGTAACATTTACCATGATCACCTTCGTAGTTCAGCCTATTAGCATGCTAACATTTGCTAATTAGCACTAAACAAAGTCCAGCTGAGGCTGATGGGAAATATCATTATTTTATTTGTTCATAAACCAAAGTGTTGGACCCTAAAAGCATCACCAACGTTTATACCATTCATCCAGAGGGGGAAATAAATATGTGTACCAAATTTCATGACAATCCGGCCAACAGATGTTGAGATGTTTCACTCAAAACCACACATGTCAACCTCATGGTGGCGCTAGAGGAAACGTGAGGGGATCCTCAGCAACAAGGATTCATCCTCTGGGAACCTTGAATGAACTAAATTGTGTGGCGGTCCATCGTGTAGTTGTTGAGATAAGTGAGAACTAGAACCAGATTGGCTCCTTTTGATTAAGTTGGTTCTGAAAATATTGTGCGCGACAGGAAAAAGCTCAGGAGATCACCAAAGTCATTGGGATTCATCCTCTGGGGACCATGAATATCTGAACCAGGTTGTCTGCCGATCCGTCTCGTAGTTGTTGAGATATTTTTCCTGCTTGACCTGCTGGGGGCGCTGCAGGAAAGGTCATGAGGATCATCCTCTGGGGATCATGAATATCTGAACCCAGGTTTAACGGATACACACTACTGTTCAAAAGTTACAAATCAGCTGCTGTCCTTCTTCTCTCCTTTAGTAATATTTAGTGAAGTCTGAAGAAGAGCTTCGATAATTCCAGCTTATTCTAGGATGCTTTTATTGTGAAACTCTTGTCACTGAAACAGGAAGCTGTTCCTGTTTAAATCTAAGCTTCCTGTTTCTTTGACCAATGACAGCTGATCTCAGAGGATCTTTGTCTCTTTGAACAGAGTTTAGTTAGAACATCTACTAAACTAAATAACATCTGTTAGTAAAGAGACTTTCTACAAAATAAAAGCATATTTATAAATTTCATATTTCAGTCTGAACCAAAGTGAACCGACTGTCATGGCAACAAAACAAACAACCAAACAACCATTTCTGAGATAGAAGAAGAAGAGCAGAATCATTCATCTGTTCCTGAGACATCAGACGGCAGATAGTTGTTTTTATACATTTATTATTCATTAAAACCTGTAATTCATTCATTTGTGTTCAGCTGTGGAAAGAGGAATTATTCAGGAACGGAAACTTAATGAACTCATTTCCTCAATAATAGTTTCAGGAACAGATTTGCAACTTCTACATTTTAACATTTCTCTTCTCATTCTCCAATATTATATTTACACGTTGGTTCTGTGACTGTAAATCAATGTCAACAGACTCAAACACTTCCTCCAACAACCATCACATTGAATTCACCAAAGAAGAAGAATTCATGAAAGGCAGGAAACGTTAGTGTGTGTGGGTGTGTGTGTGTGTGTGTGTGAAACACGTATTATGTATGTATGTAAAGACAAGATATTTTATGGATTCCAGTCGACGTCAGATTTATTTAGATTTCCCTCCTAAATCTGACGCCTCATCACAAAAACTAAATGATTTCAGCCTCCAGACAAACTGCTGAATCAACACTCTGAGGGATTAAAATGAGTTCTGATGACTAAAAAGTAGAGAAAGTGAAGCCAGAGAAGAACTCACCGATCAGCCTGAGATGAAATGAATCAGAAGAAGAAGTTTGTGTGTCAGACGCTGAAGTCAGAACAGGACGTTCCTCTGCAGAAGAAGAGTTGGCGCTCAAACATTCAGAGGATGTGAGGGCGTCGCTTATAAAACGTTCCCCTGCCAGTGAGCACAACTTCCTCTAATGAATCCTAAATCCAGCGGTGAATGTGTTCCGCTGCTTCACAGCCCTCTGACGTTACTCTCTGTAACACAGTCACCAAACTATCTATTATATTTACAGCAGCCAGAGATGATGGAGACACTCGTTAAATATGAAGACAGGTGAACACGCTTTGTGCATCAGACGGCAGGCTCATCGTTGTAGTTGTGTTGAAGTGGTCTGCAGAGCTCCATCGTACAGCGATGCTCCATCGTACAGCAGCGATGCTCCATCGTACGGCAGCGACGCTCCGTCCTACAGCAGCGACGCTCCATCGTACAGCAGCGATGCTCCATCGTACGGCAGCGACGCTCCGTCCTACAGCAGCGACGCTCCATCGTACAGCAGCGATGCTCCATCGTACGGCAGCGATGCTCCATCGTACGGCAGCGATGCTCCATCGTACGGCAGCGACGCTCCGTCCTACAGCAGCGATGCTCCATCGTACAGCAGCGACGCTCCGTCCTACGGCAGCGACGCTCCATCGTACAGCAGCGATGCTCCATCGTACAGCAGCGATGCTCCATCGTACAGCAGCGATGCTCCATCGTACGGCAGCGACGCTCCATCGTACAGCAGCGATGCTCCATCGTACAGCAGCGATGCTCCATCGTACGGCAGCGACGCTCCGTCCTACAGCAGCGACGCTCCATCGTACGGCAGCGATGCTCCATCGTACGGCAGCGACGCTCCGTCCTACAGCAGCGATGCTCCATCGTACAGCAGCGACGCTCCGTCCTACGGCAGCGACGCTCCGTCCTACAGCAGCGACGCTCCATCGTACAGCAGCGACGCTCCATCGTACGGCAGCGACGCTCCATCGTACGGCAGCGACGCTCCGTCCTACAGCAGCGACGCTCCATCGTACAGCAGCGACGCTCCGTCCTACAGCAGCGACGCTCCATCGTACAGCAGCGACGCTCCATCGTACGGCAGCGACGCTCCATCGTACGGCAGCGACGCTCCGTCCTACGGCAGCGACGCTCCATCGTACGGCAGCGACGCTCCATCGTACGGCAGCGACGCTCCGTCCTACGGCAGCGACGCTCCGTCGTACGGCAGCGACGCTCCGTCGTACGGCAGCGACGCTCCGTCGTACGGCAGCGACGCTCCGTCGTACGGCAGCGACGCTCCGTCGTACGGCAGCGACGCTCCGTCGTACGGCAGCGACGCTCCGTCGTACGGCAGCGACGCTCCGTCGTACGGCAGCGACGCTCCATCGTACGGCAGCGACGCTCCGTCCTACAGCAGCGACGCTCCATCGTACAGCAGCGACGCTCCGTCCTACAGCAGCGATGCTCCATCGTACAGCAGCGACGCTCCATCGTACAGCAGCGACGCTCCGTCCTACAGCAGCGATGCTCCATCGTACGGCAGCGACGCTCCGTCGTACGGCAGCGATGCTCCGTCGTACGGCAGCGACGCTCCGTCGTACAGCAGCGACGCTCCGTCGTACAGCAGCGACGCTCGTACAGCAGCGATGCTCCATCGTACAGCAGCGACGCTCCATCGTACAGCAGCGACGCTCGTACAGCAGCGATGCTCCATCGTACAGCAGCGTCGCTCCATCGTACAGCAGCGACGCTCCATCGTACAGCAGCGACGCTCGTACAGCAGCGACGCTCCATCGTACAGCAGCGATGCTCCATCGTACAGCAGCGATGCTCCATCGTACAGCAGCGACGCGCCATCGTACAGCAGCGACGCGCCATCGTACAGCAGCGACGCTCCATCGTACAGCAGCGATGCTCCATCGTACAGCAGCGACGCTCCATCGTACAGCAGCGACGCTCGTACAGCAGTGATGCTCCATCGTACAGCAGCGACGCTCCATCGTACAGCAGCGACGCTCGTACAGCAGCGATGCTCCATCGTACAGCAGCGAAGCTCCATCGTACAGCAGCGACGCTCGTACAGCAGCGATGCTCCATCGTACAGCAGCGATGCTCCATCGTACAGCAGCGAAGCTCCATCGTACAGCAGCGACGCGCCATCGTACAGCAGCGACGCGCCATCGTACAGCAGCGACGCTCCATCGTACAGCAGCGACGCGCCATCGTACAGCAGCGACGCTCCATCGTACAGCAGCGACGCGCCATCGTACAGCAGCGACGCGCCATCGTACAGCAGCGACGCTCCATCGTACAGCAGCGACGCTCCATCGTACAGCAGCGACGCGCCATCGTACAGCAGCGACGCGCCATCGTACAGCAGCGACGCTCCATCGTACAGCAGCGACGCTCCATCGTACGGCAGCGACGCTCCATCGGACGGCAGCGACGCTCCATCGTACGGCAGCGACGCTCCATCCTACAGCAGCGACGCTCCATCGTACAGCAGCGACGCTCCATCGTACAGCAGCGACGCTCCATCGTACAGCAGCGACGCTCGTACAGCAGCGACGCTCCATCGTACAGCAGCGACGCTCCGTCGTACAGCAGCGACGCTCCGTCCTACAGCAGCGACGCTCTATCGTACAGCAGCGATGCTCCATCGTACAGCAGCGATGCTCCATCGTACGGCAGCGACGCTCCGTCGTACGCAGCGATGCTCCGAGTGATATCTTCCTCAAAGGGCAACGTGAGGAAACAGCTGAACATGGTGCAAAATAGTCAAACGTAGAGTTTAGAAGCCGGAGCTGTAGATAGAAGAAGGAATGACTTCATACTGTGATGGGGATCAAACATGCTGTTGATGGTCCTCATGGGGACATGTTGCTCCTTCAGGAGCTCCACAGGTTAGACTGATCACGAAACGTTTAGACGTCTGCATTAACAGAAACATAATCATCATTAAATGCCCGTAGTGAGGCACGAGGGTTCAATACCTGCAGGAGGTATTTATTAGTTATTGTTTGATTATTCATCATCACACTGAACTTTATTTACATCCAATCTCTCATACAAACACTAGAGCACCAAGAGTGGATTCATCCGCCGCAGAAAATAGTCCCCAACAAATGTTCTATTTCCTCTATTTATATATGTATTAGGGGTGTAACGGTACGAGTATTCGTATTGAACTGTTCGGTTTTTTTTTTTTTTTTTTTTAACCTTTATTTAAGCAGGTAGTCCCATTGAGATTAAAAATCTCTTTTGCAAGATGTAAGTAACAATACTACATAACATTAAGGAGCAGTTTTTGTTTTTTATGCTTATGTGTTGCTAAGAAGACACCTCAGAAGACGGGTCACTCAGGTATAGTTCCATCATTGTTCAAAGTCAAAGAATAACTTCATGATGTTAGTTGTAATGAATAAATATATTTTAAAATCAAGTACATTTCTCTGGCATTTATAGTTTTCTACTGTACCGAAACGTACTGAACCGTGGCTCCACTGTATCGTACCGAACCCAACCGTGAATTTTGTGAACCGTTACACCCCTAATATATATATGTATATACAAAGATGTAAATATATACATGTATGTATATGTATATATATAAATATATATATTTTTTTTAAATACATTTTAGCTCAAGATAAAATGATTTTCAGTTTCAATAATCTCATAAACGTTTAGTTGTAATGTGAAAGTCTTCCAGTTTACTTTGTGTCGGCCGTTAAGACAGCAGTAGTGATGATGAGCAGACATGAGTGAACCCACTCAACCTTCTGTGTCCATCATCATCATCTGTTGCCCCAGAGCATGCTGGGAGGTTTTACTTCATTTAACTGCCTCAAGTGGATTCAACGCCTGTATTTCAAAATAAGAGCGCACTGAAAATCCAGATAGCTTCATCGATAATAAACAGACTCAAAGAAACGGAACTTTCTTTTGTTTTAACATTATATTTATTTAATTACACAAATATGAAAAACAGACGGTTTTCTGATCTCGCAACTGAAACTGTTCCTCGTTCACGGTCATTAAGAGTCATTGAGGCTCTGATGTGTAAATCAACAGTTTACGAAATGAATCATTTATTTTACCGAGGACGACGTCGGATCAGATCCCAGAGGTGGAATGTTCCAGGAGCAAAGCATCATGGGAAGAGGATCGGCTACGGTAATGTACATGTGATCAAAACCACGTCAACCTTAATAATCAGTATCATCAGCAGACAGCCGGGAGGAGCTCGATCGATGACGCCATCTTTTAAAGAGCGGGGGGGAGCGTTCTGCTGTGTGTCTGTGCTGTGTGTCTGTGATGTGTGTGTGTGATGTGTGTGTGCGTGTGTCACTGCTCACTCTGCTGTGTGTGTGTCTGTGATGGTGTGTGTGTGTGTGATGTGTGCGTGTCACTGCTCGCTCTGCTGTGTGTCTGTGATGGTGGACACGGCTCCTTGTCCTTTGCTGACGTCACTGATACACGCCCACTGACCGTCCATGGACTCCTTCCACAGCGTGACCTGCAGAGAGAACACACGTCACAGGAAGTGAAACCGGTGAACATCCGGTTAGTTTAAACTCAGGTCACGTCCCTTAGTCGTGCACCTCTGAATGAGTTTCTTTACAAAACATTTAACACTGGACTTCTTTCTTTACAGGGTTTGTATGAAGGTAATAAAGTAGTTTATGAACATGAGATATGAGTTTATAGATGATTATAATCCTCTCTATAGTGGAGGTTAGTTTATGAAGTTTAATCACTTTCACTCGTCGTCTCTTTGAGTCTTTAGTTTGTTCTTCTTCTGGTGTTTCAGATAATAAAGTAACAAACAGCACGTTGACCACTAACTCCTCCACTATCCTAACTCCTTGGTATACCTTGTCGTCTCCTCCACTAACTGAACTCCTTTGTATACCTTGTCGTCTCCTCCACTAACTGAATTCCTTGGTGTACCTTGTTGTCTCCTCCACTAACTAAACTCCTTGGTGTACCTTGTTGTCTCCTCCACTAACTGAACTCCTTGGTATACCTTGTTGTCTCCTCCACTAACTGAACTCCTTTGTATACCTTGTCGTCTCCTCCACTAACTGAATTCCTTGGTGTACCTTGTTGTCTCCTCCACTAACTGAACTCCTTGGTGTACCTTGTCTCCTCCACTAACTGAACTCCTTGGTATACCTTGTTGTCTCCTCCACTAACTGAACTCCTTGGTATACCTTGTTGTCTCCTCCACTAACTGAACTCCTTTGTATACCTTGTCGTCTCCTCCACTAACTGAATTCCTTGGTGTACCTTGTTGTCTCCTCCACTAACTGAACTCCTTCGTGTACCTTGTTGTCTCCTCCACTAACTGAACTCCTTCGTGTACCTTATTGTCTCCTCCACTAACTGAACTCCTTTGTGTACCTTGTTGTCTCCTCCACTAACTGAACTCCTTCGTGTACCTTGTTGTCTCCTCCACTAACTGAACTCCTTGGTGTACCTTATTGTCTCCTCCACTAACTGAACTCCTTGGTGTACCTTGTTGTCTCCTCCACTAACTGAACTCCTTCGTGTACCTTGTTGTCTCCTCCACTAATTGAACTCCTTTGTATACCTTGTCGTCTCCTCCACTAACTGAATTCCTTGGTGTACCTTGTTGTCTCCTCCACTAACTAAACTCCTTGGTGTACCTTGTTGTCTCCTCCACTAACTGAACTCCTTGGTATACCTTGTTGTCTCCTCCACTAATTGAACTCCTTTGTGTACCTTGTTGTCTCCTCCACTAATTGAACTCCTTTGTATACCTTGTCGTCTCCTCCACTAACTGAATTCCTTGGTGTACCTTGTTGTCTCCTCCACTAACTAAACTCCTTGGTGTACCTTGTTGTCTCCTCCACTAATTTAACTCCTTTGTGTACCTTGTTGTCTCCTCCACTAACTGAACTCCTTGGTGTACCTTGTTGTCTCCTCCACTAACTGAACTCCTTGGTGTACCTTGTCTCCTCCACTAACTGAACTCCTTGGTGTACCTTGTTGTCTCCTCCACTAACTGAACTCCTTGGTGTACCTTGTTGTCTCCTCCACTAACTGAACGCCTTTGTATACCTTGTTGTCTCCTCCACTAATTGAACTCCTTTGTGTACCTTGTTGTCTCCTCCACTAATTGAACTCCTTTGTATACCTTGTCGTCTCCTCCACTAACTGAATTCCTTGGTGTACCTTGTTGTCTCCTCCACTAATTGAACTCCTTTGTGTACCTTGTTGTCTCCTCCACTAACTGAACTCCTTGGTGTACCTTGTTGTCTCCTCCACTAACTGAACTCCTTGGTGTACCTTGTCTCCTCCACTAACTGAACTCCTTGGTGTACCTTGTTGTCTCCTCCACTAACTGAACTCCTTGGTGTACCTTGTTGTCTCCTCCACTAACTGAACTCCTTGGTGTACCTTGTTGTCTCCTCCACTAACTGAACGCCTTTGTATACCTTGTTGTCTCCTCCACTAACTGAACGCCTTCGTGTACCTTGTTGTCTCCTCCACTAATTGAACTCCTTTGTATACCTTGTCATCTCCTCCACTAACTGAATTCCTTGGTGTACCTTGTTGTCTCCTCCACTAACTGAACTCCTTGGTGTACCTTGTTGTCTCCTCCACTAACTGAACGCCTTTGTATACCTTGTTGTCTCCTCCACTAATTGAACTCCTTTGTGTACCTTGTTGTCTCCTCCACTAATTGAACTCCTTTGTATACCTTGTCGTCTCCTCCACTAACTGAATTCCTTGGTGTACCTTGTTGTCTCCTCCACTAACTAAACTCCTTGGTGTACCTTGTTGTCTCCTCCACTAATTGAACTCCTTTGTGTACCTTGTTGTCTCCTCCACTAACTGAACTCCTTGGTGTACCTTGTTGTCTCCTCCACTAACTGAACTCCTTGGTGTACCTTGTCTCCTCCACTAACTGAACTCCTTGGTGTACCTTGTTGTCTCCTCCACTAACTGAACTCCTTGGTGTACCTTGTTGTCTCCTCCACTAACTGAACGCCTTCGTATACCTTGTTGTCTCCTCCACTAACTGAACGCCTTCGTGTACCTTGTTGTCTCCTCCACTAACTGAACTCCTTGGTGTACCTTGTTGTCTCCTCCACTAACTGAACTCCTTGTTGTACCTTGTTGTCTCCTCCACTAACTGAACTCCTTGGTGTACCTTGTTGTCTCCTCCACTAACTGAACTCCTTGGTATACCTTGTTGTCTCCTCCACTAACTGAACTCCTTTGTGTACCTTGTTGTCTCCTCCACTAACTGAACTCCTTGGTGTACCTTGTTGTCTCCTCCACTAACTGAACTCCTTGGTGTACCTTGTTGTCTCCTCCACTAACTGAACTCCTTGGTGTACCTTGTTGTCTCCTCCACTAACTGAACTCCTTGGTGTACCTTGTTGTCTCCTCCACTAACTGAACTCCTTGGTGTACCTTGTTGTCTCCTCCACTAACTGAACTCCTTGGTGTACCTTGTTGTCTCCTCCACTAACTGAACTCCTTGGTGTACCTTGTTGTCTCCTCCACTAACTGAACTCCTTTGTGTACCTTGTTGTCTCCTCCACTAACTGAACTCCTTGGTATACCTTGTTGTCTCCTCCACTAACTGAACTCCTTTGTGTACCTTGTTGTCTCCTCCACTAACTGAACTCCTTCGTGTACCTTGTTGTCTCCTCCACTAACTGAACTCCTTCGTGGACCTTGTTGTCTCCTCCACTAACTGAACTCCTTCGTGTACCTTGTTGTCTCCTCCACTAACTGAACTCCTTGGTGTACCTTGTTGTCTCCTCCACTAACTGAACTCCTTGGTGTACCTTGTTGTCTCCTCCACTAACTGAACTCCTTGGTGTACCTTGTTGTCTCCTCCACTAACTGAACTCCTTGGTGTACCTTGTTGTCTCCTCCACTAACTGAACTCCTTGGTGTACCTTGTTGTCTCCTCCACTAACTGAACTCCTTGGTGTACCTTGTTGTCTCCTCCACTAACTGAACTCCTTGGTGTACCTTGTTGTCTCCTCCACTAACTGAACTCCTTGGTGTACCTTGTTGTCTCCTCCACTAACTGAACTCCTTGGTGTACCTTGTTGTCTCCTCCACTAACTGAACTCCTTCGTGTACCTTGTTGTCTCCTCCACTAACTGAACTCCTTGGTGTACCTTGTTGTCTCCTCCACTAACTGAACTCCTTGGTATACCTTGTTGTCTCCTCCACTAACTGAACTCCTTCGTGTACCTTGTTGTCTCCTCCACTAACTGAACTCCTTGGTGTACCTTGTTGTCTCCTCCACTAACTGAACTCCTTCGTGTACCTTGTTGTCTCCTCCACTAACTGAACTCCTTGGTGTACCTTGTTGTCTCCTCCACTAACTGAACTCCTTTGTGTACCTTGTTGTCTCCTCCACTAACTGAACTCCTTCGTGTACCTTGTTGTCTCCTCCACTAACTGAACTCCTTCGTGGACCTTGTTGTCTCCTCCACTAACTGAACTCCTTCGTGTACCTTGTTGTCTCCTCCACTAACTGAACTCCTTGGTGTACCTTGTTGTCTCCTCCACTAACTGAACTCCTTGGTGTACCTTGTTGTCTCCTCCACTAACTGAACTCCTTGGTGTACCTTGTTGTCTCCTCCACTAACTGAACTCCTTGGTGTACCTTGTTGTCTCCTCCACTAACTGAACTCCTTGGTGTACCTTGTTGTCTCCTCCACTAACTGAACTCCTTGGTGTACCTTGTTGTCTCCTCCACTAACTGAACTCCTTGGTGTACCTTGTTGTCTCCTCCACTAACTGAACTCCTTGGTGTACCTTGTTGTCTCCTCCACTAACTGAACTCCTTGGTGTACCTTGTTGTCTCCTCCACTAACTGAACTCCTTCGTGTACCTTGTTGTCTCCTCCACTAACTGAACTCCTTGGTGTACCTTGTTGTCTCCTCCACTAACTGAACTCCTTGGTATACCTTGTTGTCTCCTCCACTAACTGAACTCCTTCGTGTACCTTGTTGTCTCCTCCACTAACTGAACTCCTTGGTGTACCTTGTTGTCTCCTCCACTAACTGAACTCCTTCGTGTACCTTGTTGTCTCCTCCACTAACTGAACTCCTTGGTGTACCTTGTTGTCTCCTCCACTAACTGAACTCCTTGGTGTACCTTGTTGTCTCCTCCACTAACTGAACTCCTTTGTGTACCTTGTTGTCTCCTCCACTAACTGAACTCCTTGGTGTACCTTGTTGTCTCCTCCACTAACTGAACTCCTTGGTGTACCTTGTTGTCTCCTCCACTAACTGAACTCCTTCGTATACCTTGTTGTCTCCTCCACTAACTGAACTCCTTGGTGTACCTTGTCTCCTCCACTAACTGAACTCCTTGGTGTACCTTGTTGTCTCCTCCACTAACTGAACTCCTTGGTATACCTTGTCTCCTCCACTAACTGAACTCCTTTGTGTACCTTGTTGTCTCCTCCACTAACTGAACTCCTTGGTGTACCTTGTTGTCTCCTCCACTAACTGAACTCCTTTGTGTACCTTGTTGTCTCCTCCACTAACTGAACTCCTTCGTGGACCTTGTTGTCTCCTCCACTAACTGAACTCCTTTGTGTACCTTGTTGTCTCCTCCACTAACTGAACTCCTTCGTGTACCTTGTTGTCTCCTCCACTAACTGAACTCCTTGGTATACCTTGTTGTCTCCTCCACTAACTGAACTCCTTTGTGTACCTTGTTGTCTCCTCCACTAACTGAACTCCTTGGTGTACCTTGTTGTCTCCTCCACTAACTGAACTCCTTTGTGTACCTTGTTGTCTCCTCCACTAACTGAACTCCTTCGTGGACCTTGTTGTCTCCTCCACTAACTGAACTCCTTTGTGTACCTTGTTGTCTCCTCCACTAACTGAACTCCTTCGTGTACCTTGTTGTCTCCTCCACTAACTGAACTCCTTGGTGTACCTTGTTGTCTCCTCCACTAACTGAACTCCTTGGTGTACCTTGTTGTCTCCTCCACTAACTGAACTCCTTGGTGTACCTTGTTGTCTCCTCCACTAACTGAACTCCTTGGTGTACCTTGTTGTCTCCTCCACTAACTGAACTCCTTGGTGTACCTTGTCTCCTCCACTAACTGAACTCCTTGGTGTACCTTGTTGTCTCCTCCACTAACTGAACGCCTTCGTGTACCTTGTTGTCTCCTCCACTAACTGAACTCCTTCGTGGACCTTGTTGTCTCCTCCACTAACTGAACTCCTTTGTGTACCTTGTTGTCTCCTCCACTAACTGAACTCCTTCGTGTACCTTGTTGTCTCCTCCACTAACTGAACTCCTTTGTGTACCTTGTTGTCTCCTCCACTAACTGAACTCCTTCGTGGACCTTGTTGTCTCCTCCACTAACTGAACTCCTTTGTGTACCTTGTTGTCTCCTCCACTAACTGAACTCCTTCGTGTACCTTGTTGTCTCCTCCACTAACTGAACTCCTTGGTGTACCTTGTTGTCTCCTCCACTAACTGAACTCCTTGGTGTACCTTGTTGTCTCCTCCACTAACTGAACTCCTTGGTGTACCTTGTTGTCTCCTCCACTAACTGAACTCCTTGGTGTACCTTGTTGTCTCCTCCACTAACTGAACTCCTTGGTGTACCTTGTTGTCTCCTCCACTAACTGAACTCCTTGGTGTACCTTGTTGTCTCCTCCACTAACTGAACTCCTTGGTATACCTTGTTGTCTCCTCCACTAACTGAACTCCTTGGTGTACCTTGTTGTCTCCTCCACTAACTGAACTCCTTGGTGTACCTTGTTGTCTCCTCCACTAACTGAACTCCTTGGTGTACCTTGTTGTCTCTTCCACTAACTGAACTCCTTGGTGTACCTTGTTGTCTCCTCCACTAACTGAACTCCTTCGTGTACCTTGTTGTCTCCTCCACTAACTGAACTCCTTCGTATACCTTGTTGTCTCCTCCACTAACTGAACTCCTTCGTGTACCTTGTTGTCTCCTCCACTAACTGAACTCCTTCGTATACCTTGTTGTCTCCTCCACTAACTGAACTCCTTGGTGTACCTTGTTGTCTCCTCCACTAACTGAACTCCTTTGTGTACCTTGTTGTCTCCTCCACTAACTGAACTCCTTGGTGTACCTTGTTGTCTCCTCCACTAACTGAACTCCTTGGTGTACCTTGTTGTCTCCTCCACTAACTGAACTCCTTGGTATACCTTGTTGTCTCCTCCACTAACTGAACTCCTTCGTGTACCTTATTGTCTCCTCCACTAACTGAACTCCTTGGTGTACCTTGTTGTCTCCTCCACTAACTGAACTCCTTGGTGTACCTTGTTGTCTCCTCCACTAACTGAACTCCTTCGTGTACCTTGTTGTCTCCTCCAGACACAGCGAGGATGTTCCCGGTGATGGACCAGCTGACGTGCCAAACCACGTCGTTGAACTTGTGGAGCAGTTTGGCCGTCCAGGTGTTTCCCGCCGGGTCGTCACACGTCCAGATGAACACACGTCCGTCCTGCAGGAAAGGAGACGAGGAAACAAAAATGTCCCGTCTGAATGTTTCCTCACCGTTTGTTCATCAGTACTTAGGTACTTTATTTTGAAGGGTCATTTCAGTAGCTTTAAGTCTGGACTCCTTCTTCATGTGTTTGAGAAGGAGACACAGTTAAACAGTTTTTTAGATGTGGAGGGTGCGTTTGTAAATATCCACCCTGAGCTCTGGAGAACACTGACACTCGGAGCGATGTGAACGGATTAAAGCTTCTCCTTTACTATCTAATGAAACGATGAGCTGACTGTGTTACACGTTAACTTCTAACGTTAGCTATAGTTTACATCTCATAACAGTCTCATATCTCATCACCGGATGAACAAGCTCCTTCACAAGAGACACCGGTTAGTTTCAGAAGGAGGAAGAGAGGTTTGCTTTCATCATCTTGAGTTCTTTCATACAGAAATGAAACACTTTGATTCTTTAAGCACCAACGCTGTGATCATAGTGTCGAGCTTCAGCTTCCTCTGTACATCAGTAGAACATTACTGCTTCATATCATCTTAACATATTAAAGCATTAACGTATTTAAACACTAACTACAAGTTACTTCATGAATGTAGGAGTAAAAAGAACACAATATCTCTCCGAGGTGTCGTGGAGGAGAAGTAGAAAATACAAGTATGTTGAATTTGAACTTAAGTGTAGTACTTAAGTAAATGTACTTAGTTACATTCCACCATTGAAATCATGAAGCACAGATGAAGATGACAGCAGATGTGTTTGTTCAGTCGGTCTCTTTGATCTCTGGCTCCACCTGGTGGTTCACATCTAAACTCAGCAGCAGCGGAGCAGCGGAGCAGCGGAGCGTGAAGCTCAGCGAGTCTCACCTGAGAGCAGCTGGCGATGGTGCTCGTGGGGAGGCCGATGGACGGAGCCCAGCCGACGTCTCTCACCCAATCACTGTGAGCCTCCAGCTTCTGGTCCTCCTTCCACTGACCGTCCTCCTCTCTGCAGACAATCAGAGACAGTTAATCAGCTGCTGGAGCCTCGAGTTTACCACAACACCTGAAGAATACGCCCACGAGTCAGCGCTTCTCTCCTCCGACGTCGTCCGACTCTTCATGGACACATTAAAACAAAAAGGACCTAAAACGATGCAGCAGAAGAAGATAACATCTTTTTATTCTGTTCATCTTCAGTCAGAACCTGACGCTTACATTACCCACAATCCAACTCGACCATAAACAAAAGGCGTCATGATACTTCTCTCACATACGTAGAAGTCCTCTTAAAGACCTGCAGAGAGACTTTAAAGTTTCAATTTAGTTACAAAATTACCTTTAATCCAACGTGTCTGTATTCTAATAACATATTAATGTTTGTTCCTCATGAACACACATTGATCACATTACTGATGCTTCCAACTAGGTTCCTCTTCAAGCTGTGAAAACATACATATATACACATACATACATATATACATACATACATTAACAAACAGCATAGAGTCAGAATGACTGTGATCATTATTTTCCCCTTTAAATCGTTAAATGTGTTTTATTTCATTCTATATGTGTCATATTTGATTTCTCTTTATTTAAACGTGACTCTCTGTTGATTGATCATTAGTGAGCGTTGTTGGAGGGACCCTGAGACGCTGGTGAACATAATAAATAAATGAATTAAAGTTAAACTCACTTCCAGAGCTTCACCAGGTTGTCACAGCCTCCGGAGACGAAGCGCTTCACACAGTTTGGTTTCTGACCCGACGGCTGATCGATGAGACTCCCGGGAACGACCGCCGGAGCCCAACTCACCGCGTTACAGCCGATCTGGAACAAGAGAACCGGAGTTAACAAAGCTGTGAATCAGCACGAGACGGAGTAAAGAACGGCGTTCATAAACATTCTGGATGTTATTTCACGTCACGCATTCATGGAATTAAAGAGCTCGACTCAGACGTCCTCTCGGACTCACCGTGTGGGCGTTGCTGATCTTCTTCACGTCCCACTGCTGATCTCCGGTAAACGTGAGGAGAGAAATCGCTCCGTCTGAGCTGCCGCAGGCCAGAATCAGACCGAAGTCATACGGACCCCAGCAGACCGAGTTCACTGTGGAGACACACGAGCAGATGGAACAACACTCTGACGCTGTCACCAAACACGGCAGCTTCACATTGACTTCATGGAGGGAGAGGTTCAACAGAATAAAAGAGCCTCCAGCTGAAGGAGCACAGTCACTGGAGGACACACACACACACACACACACACACACACACACACACACACACACACACACACACACACACACACACACACACACACACACACACACACACACACACACACACACACACACACACACACACACACACACACACACACGTCGTGGGATGATGTTGATGTTATTTCACCCACCGGAGGACTCGTGTCCACAGTATTCATACATCTTGTCCCAGGACCCGTTCTCCTCCTTCCAGACGATGACTTTACGGTCGTAGGAGCAGGAAGCCAGAACGTTGCCGAACATGGGGTGAGCCCACGCCACCTGCCACACGGGACCCTCGTGGCTACACAGACACACTAAAGTTACCTCTGATCGAGTCACAGAGCCAATGAGAGGCAGAGCTCACCTGTGACATCACTGCTACAGATTAAAGAAGGCTTCACAAACAGATGAACTACTTATCGAGTGTCTGCAGGTAACCTGTGCAGTGTGCTGTCATGTCTTAATGTTCATCTGTGTGAAGAGTCTGAAGCTGCTGCTTTCGGTGTTACGTGGTCTCTTACCCTCTGAGGTCGGCGACCAGGATCTGTCCTCCGTTTCTGACGTCGAAGATCTTGACGGTGCGATCGGAGGAGCAGGTGGCGAGTCGAGTCCCGTAGTAATCCATCTGAGCATCGTGCTGAAAACAGACAGAAGAATAAAATACAGAACTAATAAATAACATCCGTTCTCTGCACAAGACAATAAATATCTTGAAATGTATGTCAAAGAAACAATAACAATAGAACGCTTGAACACATTTACAACTGAAATTAAATGAATTACAGACAAAAGTGAAATACTGCTAAAAGAAAACAATAGAAACATTCTGAGATCCTGGAGAACAAACGATTCGTTCATTAATCAATTCATCAAAATGTAAAACAACAACTGCTTCTCCTTTGAATATATTTGGAATCATTTTGAAGTTTGGACTGTTACTCTCTGTAACATAGTATTTTTTGAGTGGAAGTTGTACTTTTACATTGTGCTAATACTATTTTTACAGCATGGTATTAGTACTTTTACTGTAACAGAGTACTTTTACAGTGAGGTATTAGTACTTTAACTATTACTGTGTACTAATACTAACATGAAACTGCAGCCGTCAGTTAAAGTCTGTTTCTCTGTAAAATGATGAGACGTTACGTTACTGACTGACTAACATCATGTATATATTATATATATATATATATTTATATCATATATACAAACAGCTAAAGATGTTGAAGCTGTTTTAATAAACTGTCTCTTTAGCTAAGCTAACGTTAGCGTCAGTGATCTGCTAGTTAAAGGTAAATGATGAGAACTTACGATCATGTCCTCGTGAGACGTGTCCACCGTGTTGATCACAGAAACCTGAAGATCACAAATAAATAAATCAGCATGAAAATGACACGGAAATAAAGACTAACACATGTTAAGGCTTAGCTCTCATTAGCCTGTCAGCTAACGAGCTAACACGTCAGCAGCTAGCTAACAGTTAAACAACCGTTAGCACGTTAGCACACAGCTCCACTAACATCTTTAATTAAACGTTATTAAACTCACCATGACTGCGGCTAAAGCACGAAACTACACTGATAAATATTCCTTATTTGTTGTGAATGAATAAACCAGCTTCTACAAACTGTTCCGACGTGGCAACAAGAAGCCGCTTCCGGCCGCTTCCAACAAGACGTCCGGCGACTGTTCCTACCAACGGAAACACACACACTGTCAAACAAAGGTTCCGCTAACAGATTCTTCTTCTTCTTCTTCAAATTTGATTGGCGGGTCGCAACCAACTTGTATAGGTGCATACCGCCACCTACTGTACCGGAGTGTGCAGTTTCAGGGTAACCTTTTCTTCACTGTTTCCACCTAAATCCTACGGTCTAATCCCGTTTCTTTAAGAAATCGCAACAGTGCTCTGCAGCACTCCCGCCATTCTCCGTCCACTGCCAGAACTCCCTCCAAACTCCACTTCCGTCCCAACTGACATATTTTTTGCTTCAAGATGTTCCTGTCTGAATTGTATCTTTGACATTTCAGGATAACATGCTCCACGTCTTCAGTAACATTACAAATAGTGCACTTATCTGAGTCCATTTGTGCCATTAAATACAGCGTTGAGTTAAGTCCTGTATGTCCGAACCTTAACCTTGATATTATGACCTCCTCTCTTCTATACTTCCCTTTGTATGTCTTCACATTTATGGATTTCTGAATGTTATAATAATGTCTTCCTTTGTTATCGTTGTCCCACTTCTTCTGCCATAACTCCCGTCCTGCCTCTCTTATTAATGCTTTAGCTTCCCCCTTTCCAAAAGGAATATTCAATATCTCCTCTTCTTTTAGTGTTAGTGCTCTCTTTGCAATCATATCTGCTCTCTCATTACCCTCCACACCTACATGAGCAGGAACCCAGCAAAATTGAACATTAATTCCCAGTCTTTGAAGTCTCAACATTATCAGAGATATTTCCATCACTAAATCCTCTCTAATTGTTTGTTTTGTCTTCAGGCTGTTTAAAGCTGCAGCAGCATCTGAACAGATGACCACTCTCTCAGGCCTGACCTCTTCTACCCATTGAAGTCCCAAGATTATTGCAATAATTTCAGCTGTAAAGACAGACAATCTGTCATTAATTCGTTTGCATATTGTCACACTAAATTCTGGTATGAATACCCCTGATCCCACGTGTCCATTCCCGTTATCTTTAGATCCATCTGTATAAATCTGCATATAGTTATAATAATTATTATTGATGTATACTTGAGTCTGATGTCCAATGTCATACAATTTTCTTTCCATCCATTTCTTCCTCTCTTCTATGAGTGTTAAATCCACATTGTGCACTGGTAGTATCCACGGAGGAACATTTCCCCATATTACATTGGGCCCATACTCTAACCCAGTTAAACCGTATTCTTTGGCTGTTGCACTGATTGTCCAACCAAACCCTTTGCCTTTACTTTGGGTGTATTCCCAGCATTCATACAGCACATTTGTTACGGGAAGTTCCTCTGCAGATCCCTTTAACTTCACCCAATATGCCAGAGCTAGTTTTGCTCGTCTTCGGCTTAATGGCAGTTCGTCAGCTTCTACCAGGAGTGCGTTGTTTGGGGTAGATTTAATTGCACCTATACTAAGTCTTAGAGCTCTGAACTGAATTCTATCTAATGCTAGTAATGTACTCTTGGCAGCTGTTCCATAAACCATATATCCATAATCTATACCTGCTCGTATAATAGCCCTATAGATGTCCATTAGTGACCGTTTACCTGCTCCCCATTGATGTCCAGAAACTGCTCTCATAACATTGAGCACCTTTTTACATTTAGTTTCAATATGCTTAATATGAGTTCTCCACAAACATTTTTCATCCAACCATAAGCCTAAATATTTAAACTCTGTCATCCTCTCCATACTTTGTCCATATAATTTCAGATGAGTATTGCTTATATTTCTCTTTCTGGTAAATAGCATGTAGCAAGACTTATCAACAGACATCTTAAACCCCCAGTCATACGACCACTTTTCAACATTGATTATAGCCTTTTGAATTTTACTGATCACATGTCTAATATTTCTTCCCCTTTTCCAAATTGCTCCATCATCGGCATATAGCAAGGAGCCAATATCTCTGTCAATGTCCATAAAGACGTCATTTATCATAATATTAAATAATATAGGGCTAATAACACTACCTTGGGGGATCCCATTTACTATAGTAAATTCTTCAGACACGGCATCTCCAACTTTTACCTTGAATGATCGACCAGACAAAAAATCCAATATCCAGTTATACATCCTTCCACTAATACCTATTTTATGCATTTTAATCAATAGGCCCTCTCTCCACATGGAGTCATATGCTTTCTCAATATCAAAATAGACTATAGCCATAATCTCCTTCATACTTATTGCTTTCTCTGCCTCGTTGCTAACTTTTATCAATGCGTCAAGTGTCGATCTACCTTTACGAAAGCCATTCTGAGATTTATTTAGCAAGCCCCTTTGCTCTATAAAATAAGTTAATCTGCTCGTGATGATCTTTTCCATCCACTTGCACAAATGAGATGTCAGTGCTATTGGTCTGTAATTGCCAGCATTAGCTAGGTCTTTACCAGGTTTACCAAAAGGTAGAATCAAAGCACTCTTCCAGCTGCTTGGCATTACACCTTCCCTCCAAATCATATTAAACAATTTACAAATAATTTCCAAGGCTTCTTCTGGTAATTGTCTAAACATAGCGTAGCATAGTTGGTCTTGACCTGGAGCAGTATACCCACTTCCCTCCAACGCTGTTTTCAGCTCCTGCATTGAAAACTCCATATCCAGGGGTGTTCCTTCATTGCCCTTTTTCTTTCTAACTTCTGTATGTGCTGCTACAATTTCTTCTTTTCTCTGTCTAGTGCCTCTCGTGTAAATGACTTCCGCTATGAACATTTGCAAACTTCTTCCCCAATAACGCAGCTTTCTCCTCATTTGTAATTGCCCGATATTCTCCGTCTATCAAAACTGGGATTTTAATTGATTTTCTTTTCCCACTCATCTTTTTGATCATCGCCCAAACATCACGTAACTCTATTTCTCTTCCAATAGCTGAACAGAATTGCCTCCATGCATTCCTCTTTGATGACTTAATAACTTTCCGTACTACCGCTCTCTTTCTTTGATAATCGATCAGATTATCTTGGGTCAAAAGACTTCTTAACTTTCTGTAGGCACGATTTCTTTCTTTAATGGCATTTTTACATTCCTCATTCCACCAAGGAACCATTTTCTTTTCCCATTCACCTTACTCTTAGGAATGCATATTGATGCAGCACCAATACGCTGACAGATTCAATCTAATAACGTGTTTTTAATGTTCAACAAAGGATAGTCTGCCAATATAAAGCCACATAAAAAACAGAATAACATAACAGAGTATTCTTGTGTCAAAGTAGTACTACTACAGAATAAAAGTACTCTATTAGAATCAGAATACTTAAAGTACACACTGTTGATTTAGTATATTTTGTATTAACAATCTAACTCTGCAAAGTAATTAGTAACTGAACCTGTCATATAAATGTAATGGAGTAAAAATTACAATATTTAGAGAGTAGCAGAGAATGGAAATACTAGTACCTATAAAAGTACCTCAAAAAAGTACAGTAGCTGAGTCAAAGTAAATGTGCATTGAACATACCTAAAGGGAAAAGTTAGCTAATTATAATCCAATAATATAAATATTATTCTGAAATGGACCATTCTGCTTGATGATTACTTTTACCTCTGGTAGTTTAAATATATTTAAA
>JAFEUB010001643.1:15000-27500 GCA_024529925.1 Ophthalmolycus amberensis | reverse complement strand
GCCACCTGGTGCCCTGCTGTAGCCCCGCCCTCTTCTCCCAGCTGACTGAACACCTGTTGACAGAGTTGGCCAAAGACCCGCCCACTTCGATGACGAGGACGTACATCCAGTGCCTAGCAACCATCAGCCGTCAGGGCGGCCATCGAGTCGGTGAGATCTGTAGCTGCGGTCATGTGACCATTTTAAGGTTGTGATATTAATCAGTTTTCATGCTGATTTATTTCTACCTGTTCAGGTACTCTGTTCTCTACCTGTTCAGGTACTCTGTTCACTACCTGCTCAGGTACTCTGTTCACTACCTGCTCAGGTACTCTGTTCACTACCTGTTCAGGTACTCTGTTCACTACCTGTTCAGGTACTCTGTTCACTACCTGTTCAGGTACTCTGTTCACTACCTGTTCAGGTACTCTGTTCTCTACTTGTTCAGGTACTCTGTTCACTACCTGTTCAGGTACTCTGTTCACTACCTGCTCAGGTACTCTGTTCTCTACTTGTTCAGGTACTCTGTTCACTACCTGTTCAGGTACTCTGTTCTCTACCTGTTCAGGTACTCTGTTCACTACCTGCTCAGGTACTCTGTTCTCTACTTGTTCAGGTACTCTGTTCACTACCTGTTCAGGTACTCTGTTCTCTACTTGTTCAGGTACTCTGTTCACTACCTGTTCAGGTACTCTGTTCTCTACTTGTTCAGGTACTCTGTTCACTACCTGTTCAGGTACTCTGTTCACTACCTGTTCAGGTACTCTGTTCTCTACCTGTTCAGGTACTCTGTTCACTACCTGTTCAGGTACTCTGTTCTCTACCTGTTCAGGTACTCTGTTCTCTACCTGCTCGGGTACTCTGTTCTCTACCTGTTCGGGTACTCTGTTCTCTACTTGTTCAGGTACTCTGTTCACTACCTGTTCAGGTACTCTGTTCTCTACCTGTTCAGGTACTCTGTTCACTACCTGTTCAGGTACTCTGTTCACTACCTGCTCAGGTACTCTGTTCTCTACCTACCTGTTCAGGTACTCTGTTCTCTACCTGTTCAGGTACTCTGTTCACTACCTGTTCAGGTACTCTGTTGGCAGATGTGCAGAATAACTTATAACTTGAATGTGTGTGTGTGTGTGTGTGTGTGTGTGTGTGTGTGTGTGTGTGTGTGTGTGTGTGTGTGTGTAGGAGAGCATTTAGAGAAGCTGATCCCGATGGTGGTGAAGTTTATTGGTGTGGAAGACGACGAGCTGAGAGAGTATTGTTTCCAGGCCTTTGACGCCTTCATATGCAGGTACGTACACACACACACACACACACACACACACACACACACACACACACACACACACACACTCTCCTTCATGGTGTGTCCATGTGTCCATTGATTGACAGGTGTCCAAAGGAGATGTCACCCCATATTGCCACGGTAACACAGCTTTGTATTAAGTTCATGACATTTGACCCGAACTACAACTATGATGATGAGGAGGAGGAAGAAAACAGCATGGACATAGAGGAAGAGCTGGAGGAAGGTTCGTCTTCTTCTTTTGTTTCATTAATATGTTTTATGCTTCTGCTCTTCCTTTGCAAATACTACCGTTGTAGTAAAATTATGTAGTGGAGTTAAAAGTACTACATGTACCTCTGAGATGTAGTACAGCATAAAGTACTATATGTACCTCTGAGATGTAGTACAGCATAAAGTACTATATGTACCTCTGAGATATAGTACAGCATAAAGTACTATATGTACCTCTGAGATGTAGTACAGCATAAAGTACTACATGTACCTCTGAGATGTAGTACAGCATAAAGTACTACATGTACCTCTGAGATGTAGTACAGCATAAAGTACTACATGTACCTCTGAGATGTAGTACAGCATAAAGTACTACATGTACCTCTGAGATGTAGTACAGCATAAAGTACTATATGTACCTCTGAGATGTAGTGGAGGAGCAGGAAGTAGCGGAACATGGAGATACTAATATACGACTACTTCAGGACAGTACTTGTGTAAATGAATGTACTTGGTTCCTCTCAGAATCAGATGAAGAGTACAGTGATGATGATGATATGAGCTGGAAGGTGCGGCGCTCCTCCATCAAGTGTCTGGAGACGCTGATCAACACTCGCCGTGACCTCCTCCTCTCCTTCTACTCCTCCGTCTGTCCGGCTCTGCTCGCTCGCTTCAAGGAGCGCGAGGAGAACGTGAGGGCCGACGTCTTCGCCGCCTTTTCGGCGCTGCTGAGACAAACGCGGGCGGGATCGAGTCGCCGGGGCCTCATGGCGTCCTCGGAGTCAACGGCGAGCAGAGAGGAAGACGAGGAGGAGGAGGAGCCAGGAGTCGTCATGCTGAAGAAACAGGTACAGGAGGGTTTCTACTGCAAGTACATATATATATATATACTGTATATAAAGTCAAAGATAAGTACAATAGAAACTAGTGTGCGTGTGTGTGTGTGTGTGTGTAGGTACCTGTGATAGTGAAGGCTCTCCACAGACAGCTGAAGGAGAAGAGCATCAAATCCCGACAGGGCTGCTTCAGCCTGCTCACTGAGCTGAGTCACACTGTTCCTGGAGCTCTGGAGACGCACATACCTGCTCTGATACCTGGTACACACACACCTACATACACACACACACACACACACACACACACACACACACACCTACATACACACACACACACACACACACCTACATACACACACACACACACACACACACCTACATACACACACACACACACACACACACCTACATACACACACACACACACGCACCTACACACACACACACACACACACACACACACCTACACACACACACACACACACACACACACACCTACACACACACACACACACCTAGACACACACACACACACACACACACACACACACAGTTGCTGCATTTTCTCATCACTCTTCTCTTGTTTTTATCTCCTCCCTCCCTTGTCCCTGCTACCTCCTTCCTCCTCCCTCCGCCCTCCTTCCTTCCTCCCTCCCCCAGGCATCGTCTTCTCCCTGACAGACCGGTCCACCTCCTCCACCATGAGGATCGATGCTCTCTCCTTCTTCCATGTGCTCCTCCTCTCTCACCCTCCTCAAGCCTTTCAGTCACACATGCAGGTTCTTGAAGACTTCATGTGAATAGAAGTATCGCTTCCTACGCTCTCCGTCTCCCACCGGCCTCACTGCCGTCTGCCGTCTGCTTTATACCTCTCGACCCACCTGTCTGTCTACCTGTCTGTCCACCTGTCTGTCTACCTGTCTGTCCACCTGTCTGTCTACCTGTCTGTCCACCTGTCTGTCCACCTGTCTGTCCACCTGTCTGTCCACCTGTCTGTCTACCTGTCTGTCTACCTGTCTGTCTACCTGTCTGTCCACCTCTCTACCCACCTGTCTGTCTACCTGTCTGTCTACCTCTCTACCCACCTCTCTACCCACCTGTCTGTCTACCTGTCTGTCCACCTGTCTGTCCACCTGTCTGTCCACCTGTCTGTCTACCTGTCTGTCCACCTCTCTACCTACCTGTCTGTCCACCTGTCTACCCACCTGTCTGTCTACCTGTCTGTCCACCTGTCTGTCCACCTGTCTACCCACCTGTTTGTCCACCTGTCTGTCCACCTGTCTGTCCACCTGTCTACCCACCTGTCTGTCTACCTGTCTGTCCACCTGTCTACCCACCTGTCTGTCCACCTGTCTACCCACCTGTCTGTCCACCTGTCTACCCACCTGTCTGTCTACCTGTCTGTCCACCTGTCTGTCCACCTGTCTGTCCACCTGTCTACCTACCTGTCTGTCCACCTGTCTACCTACCTGTCTACCCACCTGTCTGTCTACCTGTCTGTCCACCTGTCTACCTACCTGTCTGTCCAGCTGTCTACCCACCTGTCTGTCTACCTGTCTGCCCACCTGTCTGTCCACCTGTCTGTCCACCTGTCTACCCACCTGTCTGTCCACCTGTCTGTCCACCTGTCTGTCTACCTGTCTGTCTACCTGTCTACCCACCTGTCTGTCCACCTGTCTGTCTACCTGTCTGTCTACCTGTCTGTCCACCTGTCTGTCCACCTGTCTACCCACCTGTCTGTCCACCTGTCTGTCCACCTGTCTGTCTACCTGTCTGTCCACCTGTCTGTCCACCTGTCTACCCACCTGTCTGTCCACCTGTCTGTCCACCTGTCTACCCACCTGTCTGTCCACCTGTCTGTCCACCTGTCTGTCCACCTGTCTGTCTACCTGTCTGTCCACCTGTCTGTCCACCTGTCTGTCCACCTGTCTGTCTACCTGTCTGTCTACCTGTCTACCCACCTGTCTGTCCACCTGTCTGTCTACTTGTCTGTCTACCTGTCTGTCTACCTGTCTGTCCACCTGTCTGTCCACCTGTCTACCCACCTGTCTGTCTACATGTCTGTCCACCTGTCTGCCCACCTGTCTGTCCACCTGTCTGTCCACCTGTCTGTCCACCTGTCTGTCCACCTGTCTGTCTACCCACCTGTCTGTCCACCTGTCTGTCCACCTGTCTGTCTACCTGTCTGTCCACCTGTCTGTCCACCTGTCTACCCACCTGTCTGTCCACCTGTCTGTCCACCTGTCTGTCTACCTGTCTGTCCACCTGTCTGTCCACCTGTCTGTCCACCTGTCTGTCTACCTGTCTGTCCACCTGTCTACCCACCTGTCTGTCCACCTGTCTGTCCACCTGTCTGTCCACCTGTCTGTCTACCTGTCTGTCCACCTGTCTGTCCACCTGTCTGTCTACCTGTCTGTCTACCTGTCTGTCCACCTGTCTGTCCACCTTTCTACCCACCTGTCTGTCCACCTGTCTGTCCACCTGTCTGTCCACCTGTCTGTCTACCTGTCTGTCCACCTGTCTGTCCACCTGTCTACCCACCTGTCTGTCCACCTGTCTAACCACCTGTCTGTCCACCTGTCTGTCCACCTGTCTGTCCACCTGTCTACCTACCTGTCTGTCCAACTGTCTGTCTACCTGTCTGTCCACCTGTCTACCTACATGTCTGTCCACCTGTCTGTCCACCTGTCTGTCTACCTGTCTGTCCACCTGTCTGTCTACCTGTCTGTCTACCTGTCTACCCACCTGTCTGTCTACCTGTCTAGCCACCTGTCTGTCCACCTGTCTGTCCACCTGTCTGTCCACCTGTCTACCCACCTGTCTGTCTACCTGTCTGTCCACCTGTCTGTCCACCTGTCTGTCTACCTGTCTGTCCACCTGTCTATCCACCTGTCTGTCCACCTGTCTACCTACATGTCTGTCCACCTGTCTGTCCACCTGTCTACCCACCTGTCTGTCCACCTGTCTACCTACATGTCTGTCCACCTGTCTGTCCACCTGTCTACCCACCTGTCTGTCCACCTGTCTACCTACATGTCTGTCCACCTGTCTGTCCACCTGTCTGTCCACCTGTCTACCCACCTGTCTGTCTACCTGTCTGTCCACCTGTCTGTCTGCCCACCTGTCTGACCACCTGTCTGTCCACCTGTCTGTCCACCTGTCTGTCCACCTGTCTGTCCACCTGTCTACCCACCTGTCTGTCCACCTGTCTGTCCACCTGTCTGTCTACCTGTCTGTCCACCTGTCTGTCCACCTGTCTGTCCACCTGTCTGTCTACCTGTCTGTCCACCTGTCTACCCACCTGTCTGTCCACCTGTCTGTCCACCTGTCTGTCCACCTGTCTGTCTACCTGTCTGTCCACCTGTCTGTCCACCTGTCTGTCCACCTGTCTGTCTACCTGTCTGTCTACCTGTCTGTCCACCTGTCTGTCCACCTTTCTACCCACCTGTCTGTCCACCTGTCTGTCCACCTGTCTGTCCACCTGTCTGTCTACCTGTCTGTCCACCTGTCTGTCCACCTGTCTACCCACCTGTCTGTCCACCTGTCTAACCACCTGTCTGTCCACCTGTCTGTCCACCTGTCTGTCCACCTGTCTACCTACCTGTCTGTCCAACTGTCTGTCTACCTGTCTGTCCACCTGTCTACCTACATGTCTGTCCACCTGTCTGTCCACCTGTCTGTCTACCTGTCTGTCCACCTGTCTGTCTACCTGTCTGTCTACCTGTCTACCCACCTGTCTGTCTACCTGTCTAGCCACCTGTCTGTCCACCTGTCTGTCCACCTGTCTGTCCACCTGTCTACCCACCTGTCTGTCTACCTGTCTGTCCACCTGTCTGTCCACCTGTCTGTCTACCTGTCTGTCCACCTGTCTATCCACCTGTCTGTCCACCTGTCTACCTACATGTCTGTCCACCTGTCTGTCCACCTGTCTACCCACCTGTCTGTCCACCTGTCTACCTACATGTCTGTCCACCTGTCTGTCCACCTGTCTACCCACCTGTCTGTCCACCTGTCTACCTACATGTCTGTCCACCTGTCTGTCCACCTGTCTGTCCACCTGTCTACCCACCTGTCTGTCTACCTGTCTGTCCACCTGTCTGTCTGCCCACCTGTCTGACCACCTGTCTGTCCACCTGTCTGTCCACCTGTCTGTCCACCTGTCTGTCCACCTGTCTACCCACCTGTCTGTCCACCTGTCTGTCCACCTGTCTGTCTACCTGTCTGTCCACCTGTCTGCCCACCTGTCTGCCCACCTGTCTGTCCACCTGTCTGTCCACCTGTCTGTCTACCTGTCTGCCCACCTGTCTGTCCACCTGTCTGCCCACCTGTCTGCCCACCTGTCTGCCCACCTGTCTGTCTACCTGTCTGTCCACCTATCTACCCACCTGTCTGTCTACCTGTCTGTCCACCTGTCTGTCCACCTGTCTACCCACCTGTCTGCCCACCTGTCTGCCCACCTGTCTGTCCACCTGTCTACCCACCTGTCTGTCTACCTGTCTGTCCACCTGTCTGTCCACCTGTCTACCCACCTGTCTGCCCACCTGTCTGCCCACCTGTCTGTCCACCTGTCTACCCACCTGTCTGTCCACCTGTCTACCCACCTGTCTGTCTACCTGTCTGTCCACCTGTCTGTCCACCTGTCTACCCACCTGTCTGCCCACCTGTCTGCCCACCTGTCTGTCCACCTGTCTGTCCACCTGTCTGTCCACCTGTCTGCCCACCTGTCTGCCCACCTGTCTGTCCACATGTCTGTCCACCTGTCTGTCCACCTGTCTACCCACCTGTCTGTCCACCTGTCTACCTACATGTCTGTCCACCTGTCTGTCCACCTGTCTGTCCACCTGTCTACCCACCTGTCTGTCTACCTGTCTGTCCACCTGTCTGTCTGTCCACCTGTCTGCCCACCTGTCTGCCCACCTGTCTGTCCACCTGTCTGCCCACCTGTCTGCCCACCTGTCTGTCCACCTGTCTGTCTACCTGTCTGTCCACCTGTCTACCCACCTGTCTGTCCACCTGTCTGTCTACCTGTCTGTCCACCTGTCTGTCTACCTGTCTGTCCACCTGTCTGTCTACCTGTCTGTCTACCTGTCTGTCCACCTGTCTGTCCACCTGTCTGTCCACCTGTCTACCCACCTGTCTGCCCACCTGTCTGCCCACCTGTCTGTCCACCTGTCTACCCACCTGTCTGTCTACCTGTCTGTCCACCTGTCTGTCTACCTGTCTGTCTACCTGTCTGTCCACCTGTCTGTCCACCTGTCTACCCACCTGTCTGTCTACCTGTCTGTCCACCTGTCTGTCTACCTGTCTGTCCACCTGTCTGTCCACCTGTCTGTCTACCTGTCTGTCTACCTGTCTGTCCACCTGTCTGTCCACCTGTCTGTCTACCTGTCTGTCCACCTGTCTGTCTACCTGTCTGTCCACCTGTCTGTCTACCTGTCTGTCTACCTGTCTGTCCACCTGTCTGTCTACCTGTCTGTCCACCTGTCTGTCTACCTGTCTGTCCACCTGTCTACCCACCTGTCTGTCCACCTGTCTGTCTACCTGTCTGTCCACCTGTCTGTCTACCTGTCTGTCCACCTGTCTGTCTACCTGTCTGTCTACCTGTCTGTCCACCTGTCTGTCCACCTGTCTGTCTACCTGTCTGTCCACCTGTCTGTCCACCTGTCTGTCTACCTGTCTGTCTACCTGTCTGTCCACCTGTCTGTCTACCTGTCTGTCCACCTGTCTGTCTACCTGTCTGTCCACCTGTCTGCCCACCTGTCTGCCCACCTGTCTGTCCACCTGTCTGTCTACCTGTCTGTCCACCTGTCTGTCTACCTGTCTGTCCACCTGTCTGTCTACCTGCCGGTCTAGTCCATCATTCACAACTTTACTTAAGTCAGAGTATTAGCATGAAAATATAGTTAAAGCACCAAAAGTTAAAGTACTAATTCTGCAGAATAAAAGTGTAATGTAGTGGAGTAGAAGTATAAAGTACCGTTAAATATAAAATACTCTGGTAAAGTAACAGCTGTCTGACTTCTTCTTCTGCTCTCTGCAGGTTCTGCTGCCCCCGGTGGTGGCCTGTGTGGAGGACTCCTTCTATAAGATCACCTCGGAGGCTCTGCTCGTCGCCCAGCAGCTGGTCAGAGTGATGAGGCCGCCGGGACAGAGTGCCACCGCGGCGGGATTCGACCCCAGACCGTTCGTCAGGGAGGTGTGAGGCTCTCTGCTCTCTGTGTTTCACCCACTGGTTTCATTGGTCTCATTAATGTGATAAACTGTCGTCGTTATCAAAACACAGAAGAAGAGAACACGTTGGTGGCAGACACACATTCACCATGAAGTGCTTTCAATTTTACTCATCAGAGAATTAGTTTGGGGCGTCATGACGGGACACAGAAATATTCACGGAATTAACGATGAAACAAAATAATATGGAAGCAGTACGGTCACCTGCTCAGGCTGCATTACAGTTATGAAGTAGCACAAATACATAAATCCATTAACTTGTAAAATACATGCGGTGAGATTAGCTGGTGGAGGGCCGTGTGCAAAGGACAGCTGAGCTATGAATACATGTTTGAAGATGAATAATGAATGTGAATACATGAATTCAGCTGAAGACAGAGCAGCTAACTATTCAATGAAAGGCATCGTTTTGCTTTTTATGTGTAATTTACTATTTAAAGATTTTTTTATTGAAATTGTGCAATATTCCCAATAATGCTGAGCTTCCCTTCTAAATATTCGTCTCTATGCAACATGACGCCTGATTGATCACCTGAACGACCAACGAGCATCTGATGATTTCATCTCAAACGTCAGAAGATGCGTAATATTAATGTGATGTTGGTGACTAGCTGTGAAGCTGCTGTGGTATAAAACTCAAACAGACATCTGCAGCTTTAGGTTCAGCAATCAACGCTGTGGCTGCAGGTATCTTTGAATCAACTTTATTGAAACTGTCCGTGTCATCACATTCAAACATGTTTTACCCCCCCCAGGTGTTTCCCGTCACCTTGAAGAGGCTGAAAGCCACCGACATCGACCAGGAAGTGAAGGAGAGGGCCATTTCCTGTATGGGTCACCTGGTGTGTCACCTGGGCGACCACCTGGGGGCGGAGCTTCAGGGTGTGCTGTTGATCTTCCTGGAGAGGCTGAAGAATGAGATCACGAGACTCACCGCCGTCCGGAGCATCGCGCTCATCTCTGCTTCACCGCTGAAGGTTCAGGAGCCGTCTCTCTGATCCATCAGTACTTGAGTATTACTCGTGGTGTCGTATTCCACAGTGTGGTGTTAGTACTTGTACTTGCAGTAAAGGACGTGAGTACTTCCTCTTCTGGTCCAGGTCGACTTGTCGTCCATCCTCCCGGAGACTCTGTCTGTTTTGGGATCTTTCTTGAGGAAGAACCAGCGATCCCTGAAGCTCGCCACGCTGGCCTGTCTGACCGCTCTGGTCACGCACCACGCCGCCGGAATCAAACCCGCGGCGCTGGAGCCCGTCCTGAGCGAGCTCCCTGCTCTGGTGGACGAGAGCGACATGCACGTGTCACAGGTAGGTCTGAATGAAGGTGCATCGATGACACAATAATCCAGCTCCACTTATCAATCACTTCATCAGTTTTTAAGGTTCGAGACGAAATGAAACGTTTTCATCATCTTCAGTCCTGCTGACCTGAGAGTCACATCTCCTCTGTGAGGAGGTCATATCAAACATCTTTCTCCTCCTCTCCTCTAACATGTGTCATGTCTCCTAGGTGTCTGTCTCCTTGCTGACCTCCTTGTCCAGGGTCTGCTCCTCCTCCTCTCCCCATCTCCTCTCCTCCTCTCCTCTCCTCCTCTAACATGTGTCATGTCTCCTAGGTGTCTGTCTCCTTGCTGACCTCCTTGTCCAGGGCCTGCTCCTCCTCCTCTCCCCATCTCCTCTCCTCCTCTCCTCCTCTCCTCTAACATGTGTCATGTCTCCTAGGTGTCCGTCTCCTTGCTGACCTCCTTGTCCAGGGCCTGCTCCTCCTCCCTGGCTAAGATCAGCTCCTCCGTGCTGCCGTGCGTCTTCAGACTGGTCCACTCTCCTCTCCTTCAGGGAGGAGCTCTGGCAGCCATACTGGACCTCCTTCAGGCTCTGGTTGTGTCCAAAAGCAGTAACCTGGGCTACAGGTGAGACATGTGGGTCAGACTAAGGTTTCTTTATCTGTTGATATGAATCTGATGTTTTATATTTGTGAAGAAGTTCTAAAGATCAGAGTTTCCCTCAGACTTCTGTATTTATCAACATGAAGAGTCTGTAAAAGATGAAACAGCTTTAATCCATAAAGACATTGATGACGAATGTTAGTGATGAAGAGACAAATAATTGTTCTGATTATAGAAACCACCAAAGTGTCTTTGATGTTTCAGGTCCATCAACTCGTATTTCACAAAGTTATTTGTTTTGTTTTCATATTGAAAGAGTTTTGACTGATTTCATGCAGAACATCTCTCCTCCTCTCCTCCTGTCTTCCTTCTCTCCTCCTCTCTCCTCTCCCCGTCTTCCTCCTCTCCTCCTCCTCTCCTGTCCTCCTCCTCTCCTCCTCTCTCCTCTCCCCCCGTCTTCCTCCTCTCCTCCTCCTCTCCTGTCCTCCTCCTCTCCTCCTCTCTCCTCTCCCCCTGTCTTCCTTCTCTCCTCCTCTCTCCTCTCCCCGTCTTCCTCCTCTCCTCCTCCTCTCCTGTCCTCCTCCTCTCCTCCTCTCTCCTCTCCCCCTGTCTTCCTCCTCTCTCCTCTCCTCCTGTCTTCCTCCTCTCCTCCTCTTTCCTCTCCCCCTGTCTTCCTCCTCTCCTCCTCCTCCTCCTCTTCCCCTGCCTTCCTCCTCTCCTCCTCTCTCCTCTCCCCCTGTCTTCCTCCTCTCCTCCTCCTCTCCTGTCCTCCTCCTCTCCTCCTCTCAGTCAGTTGCTCAAGTCCCTCACAGACCCGTTCCACAGCTCCCAGTCCTCCCTGATCCACAGACAGTCGTACCAGTCTGTAGCTCGTTGTGTAGCGGCTCTGTCCTCCTCCTGCCCCTCAGAGACACCGGCCACGGTGGCCGGACTCCTGCAGGAGGTGCGTGGGAGTTTGTTCACAGGTGATGGACAACACCACCTGGATCAGTTTCACTGCATCTC
Source organism: Ophthalmolycus amberensis (assembly GCA_024529925.1). Lineage (NCBI taxonomy): Eukaryota > Metazoa > Chordata > Actinopteri > Perciformes > Zoarcidae > Ophthalmolycus > Ophthalmolycus amberensis. The sequence continues at coordinate 16,048 of JAFEUB010001643.1, read as the reverse complement.
CTCTCTCCTCAGGTGAAGAATCCTGGTTCTCCTGAGTCTGCTCGAGTCCTGGCTCTGTTGTGTCTGGGGGAGGTGGGGAGGAGCGGCAGCCTGGGAGGAAGTAAGGAGGTGCAGGGAGTCCTCCTGGAGGCCATCTCCTCCACCAACGAGGAGGTGAGACAGACACATAGTATAATGGGTGTGATGCTCTCTGGTGAGTGCTCGTTGGTTGAAGAACACGTTGTGGTTGCAGGTGAAGACGGCGGCGTCCTGCGCGTTGGGCAGCATGGCGGTCGGCAGCCTGAACGACTACCTGCCCTTCCTGCTGAAGGAGATCTCCTCCCAGCCGAGGAGACAGTACCTCCTGCTGCACTCCCTCAAGGAGGTCATCAGGTGCGTTCTCAGCGTTACCGCCTTCTTTATCTCCTCGTGTCTTCCATCTTCAGGAAGGTGAAATTAGTCTGTTTGAAAGAAGTGGACGTTGTGTCGTCTCTCGTTGGTTTGTGACGTTTTGAAGCCTCGAGTTCGGTGATTTCTCCGTCTCCATCTTGTTTTTATCAACCAGTGAACAGGAAGTGACCATATCTGGACTGAGGAGGAGTGACGTAGAGACGCCGTACACGAACGAACATCATGCTGTATTGAAGAAGACTTGAAACTAGACATTGAGACCATAAACTCATGTTTACAATGTTTACTGAGGTAATAAATCAAGAGAGAAGTAGAGTCATTTTCTCATAGACTTCTATACAACCAGAGGAGTCGCCCCCTGGTGGACGCTAGAGAGAATGCAGCCTTTAACACGTGAAGCTTTGGCTTCACTTAAAGAACCGGAGGTGGTCTCCTGGTACGACGTGGTGAGTTCACTGACCATTTGGTGGATCTTAACTTGCATAATAACTCTTCCTGCAACGTGCCTTCGAAAAGGCCGAGTGGCGGCGCTCACCCGTTGGCGCCGGGACGCGAGGTCTCCAGCCGTCCCCGCCGCGAGGCACCCGACCGTCGGGTCTTCAGCCCTCGGAACAGGCCGCGGGGCAACAACTCGTGGGTGGCGGGGTAGAGGCGAGGC
>JAFEUB010001643.1:5000-7500 GCA_024529925.1 Ophthalmolycus amberensis | reverse complement strand
CGGTCGTGTTCACACCAAACGCCGCAAAATCTCGTAGCGCCGGAGAGGGGGCGTGGTTTATCGACTGGAAGCCGTTCACCTGGCCGCCATTACTTTCCGCTATCAACCGTGAAAGGAATAAGGACAATTGCTGCTTTGTACGTGTTGTGGAAGTCCCTCAAACGTCGGAATGCCAAACGCAGTCATGTCTGGTTCATAATATTGTTCAGAGGAGCTCCGTGGATTGTATCGAGCTGTATTCACTGTGTCTAGCAAGCCACCGGTCGCTGTTTACAGCTGTAGGAACACAACATAAACTGATTTGGCTGTGATTCAACGGAAAATAAACCGACAAAAAGGGACTCCGAAATAACTACATAATGATGCCGATTTGTACTTGTCTTCTCCGACAAAAAGGGACTCCGAAATAACTACATAATGATGCCGATTTGTAGGCTACTTGTCTTCTCAATGGAGCTCTGATGGATCGGTGCTAGGCTATGCTAACATCGTAGCAGCTCCACCAGCACTCAATAACGTCACGTAGACGTAAATACGGCAGCGTCTATTCATTGTTTGTACCGTATGGTTTACACACACACATGTATACACCGTAGTTTGGTCCGGTCTCTATTGATATGAGGTATCGTAGAGCTCGGGGAACCCACAAACCGCCACTATTAATTTGTCCTCCATTGTTGTTTGTGATTCAGCACCGGCAGGAGCTACGGCACTGATGACGGGAGCAGCAACTCAACGCTGATAGGCTATCGCGCCACAGCGTCACGCGATTATTTCGCAGAAGTTGAAAAATTTCAACTTGCGCGTTGGCGATTTTGCGGCGTCCAACGCGTCCACCGCGTCCACCGCACTGCAATAACGCGTCCAACGCGCCGCGCCATCGCAAAATCGCGGCGCGCCAGTCTCATCGCGTCTGTGCATAGACTTTGTATGTAATCTCGACGCGCGTCAAAAATCAACGCGACCGGTGTGAACGCCCCATAACATTGATACTGTTTTTAAAAAGCCCCCATTTAAAGTAACAATTATGAAATATAGTTGAGCTAAAACATTGGATTAAACACATTGTTATTACATTTTACATATTATTATTTACATATAACTTATATTATGCTTTCGTTTTTTTCTGCTGATCTAAAGAATAATGACGTAATACTAATTGGCATGTTGATGATGACAAATTCACTGCATTACACATTTATTTTTTATATTTAGCATTGAGGGAAAGTTAAACAAATATAACGACAATAAAAAGCTTAATTCACAAAGAAAGCAATGTACCAACAGCTGTAATAACACACATGAGAAATATGATAAGTGAAAAAATACCTTTTTATTTAAAGATATGGGATATGGGAGAAAATACTTTTCAACAAATGTATCTCCAAAACCCAGAATTCAACATCAATAAATTGTTGCAGTATGAGTATAATAAGTATAAATGCTGGATTAATAAAAGTAATGAGCGTGATCTGTTCCGGTTTGATCTCATATAGAACTAAATATATAATAGTGTATTATCCAACATGTAAATACAAACAAACCTCGGCGAGCTCAGTGTCGCTCTGCCTCCCTCTTGTGGTCAGAATATGTTACTACAACACAGTTAACCTGCGGTTTGACAGCAGCCGTTTACTTTCACCACAGAACAACTACAAGAGTGTGTGCGTGTGTGTGTGTGTGCGTATTCCATCTAATCTGTTCGTGTTACTCTGAATATTCATACTTTAACTTCAGTAACTTGTTGATTTGAATCTCGTCTCTTCTTCGGTTTCAATGACCTCACGTGCTCTTGAGTTCGCTTTTTTCCCCGCGGGGCTTAATTTTGTCCCTTTGTGGCTCCAGTAGAGAACCTCTTCCGGTTGAGAAACATAGCAGTTAGCGTCTTCTGTGAAGGTCGTGAGTCCAAACCTGTGAGTATTTATTCTATATATTCTATATATCTCAGATTAAACTATTTAACGGTGTGGGTTGTATTCACATATAACATATGATGACTCCTGTATTAAACCATTTGTCTGTAATTATGCTGATTTCCTCTGGAAACGTAGCTGTATCGAGCTAACGTTAGCTAATTGCTAACAGAAAGCTAATCACATTTTAAAACTATATTCTGTTCTTTAGATATTATTGATATTAGTTGTGTTGTCTCGTTATTGTTTGTTAAAGAGTAAACATGTAATACTACGAAGAGATGAAGCTCTTTATTGACATAATTCGTCCCTAGCTATGCTACATCTGTTAGCATTACACTGAGTTTAGCTAACGTCCACCTGACGGTCCTTAATCAAGCAGAAACACAGAGCCTCCATACCCAGCGGCGTCTGGAGCACGTGAGGGACGTGGTGGTCCTCAGAGGACAAACGTGTCCTCACACTGTCCTCTGACGTCATTGTCTTCAGTATCAAGTCATCATATCAGTAATATCATCCATCATGTTGTATAATAATAATCAGTTTAAACCACATTACTTGATCTTTGAATCATAAGTAGATATGAT
>JAFEUB010001642.1:77500-89202 GCA_024529925.1 Ophthalmolycus amberensis | reverse complement strand
AGCATAAAGTACTACATGTACCTCTGAGATGTAGTACAGCATAAAGTACTACATGTACCTCTGAGATGTAGTACAGCATAAAGTACTATATGTACCTCTGAGATATTAGTACAGCATAAAGTACTATATGTACCTCTGAGATGTAGTACAGCATAAAGTACTACATGTACCTCTGAGATGAGTACAGCATAAAGTACTACATGTACCTCTGAGATGTAGTACAGCATAAAGTACTACATGTACCTCTGAGATGTAGTACAGCATAAAGTACTACATGTACCTCTGAGATGTAGTACAGCATAAAGTACTACATGTACCTCTGAGATGTAGTGGAGGAGCAGGAAGTAGCGGAACATGGAGATACTAATATACGACTACTTCAGGACAGTACTTGTGTAAATGAATGTACTTGGTTCCTCTCAGAATTCAGATGAAGAGTAAAGTGATGATGATGATATGGAGCTGTGGCGGCGCTCCTCCATCAAGTGTCTGGAGACGCTGATCACACTCGCCGTGACCTCCTCCTCTCCTTCTACTCCTCCGTCTGTCCGGCTCTGCTCGCTCGCTTCAAGGAGCGCGAGGAGAACGTGAGGGCCGACGTCTTCGCCGCCTTTTCGGCGCTGCTGAGACAAACGCGGGCGGGATCGGTCGCCGGGGCCTCATGGCGTCCTCGGAGTCAACGGCGAGCAGAGAGGAAGAGACGAGGAGGAGGAGCCAGGAGTCGTCATGCTGAAGAAACAGGTACAGGAGGGGTTCTACTGCAAGTACATATATATATATATACTGTATATAAAGTCAAAGATAAGTACAATAGAAACTAGTGTGCGTGTGTGGTGTGTGTGTGTTAGGTACCTGTGATAGTGAAGGCTTCCACAGACAGCTGAAGGAGAAGAGCATCAAATCCCGACAGGGCTGCTTCAGCTGCTCACTGAGCTGAGTCACACTGTTCCTGGAGCTCTGGAGACGCACATACCTGCTCTGATACCTGGTACACACACACCTACATACACACACACACACACACACACACACACACACACACACCTACATACACACACACACACACACACACCTACATACACACACACACACACACACCACATACATACACACACACACACACACACACACCTACATACACACACACACACACGCACCTACACACACACACACACACACACACACACACCTACACACACACACACACACACACACACACACCTACACACACACACACACACCTAGACACACACACACACACACACACACACACACACAGTTGCTGCATTTTCTCATCACTCTTCTCTTGTTTTTATCTCCTCCCTCCCTTGTCCCTGCTACCTCCTTCCTCCTCCCTCCGCCCTCCTTCCTTCCTCCCTCCCCCAGGCATCGTCTTCTCCCTGACAGACGGTCCACCTCCTCCACCATGAGGATCGATGCTCTCTCCTTCTTCCATGTGCTCCTCCTCTCTCACCCTCCTCAAGCCTTTCAGTCACACATGCAGGTTCTTGAAGACTTCATGTGAATAGAAGTATCGCTTCCTACGCTCTCCGTCTCCCACCGGCCTCACTGCCGTCTGCCGTCTGCTTTATACCTCTCGACCCACCTGTCTGTCTACCTGTCTGTCCACCTGTCTGTCTACCTGTCTGTCCACCTGTCTGTCTACCTGTCTGTCCACCTGTCTGTCCACCTGTCTGTCCACCTGTCTGTCCACCTGTCTGTCTACCTGTCTGTCTACCTGTCTGTCTACCTGTCTGTCCACCTCTCTACCCACCTGTCTGTCTACCTGTCTGTCTACCTCTCTACCCACCTCTCTACCCACCTGTCTGTCTACCTGTCTGTCCACCTGTCTGTCCACCTGTCTGTCCACCTGTCTGTCTACCTGTCTGTCCACTCTCTACCTACCTGTCTGTCCACCTGTCTACCTGTCTGTCCACCTGTCTACCCACCCTGTCTGTCTACCTGTCTGTCCACCTGTCTGTCCACCTGTCTCCCCACCTGTTTGTCCACCTGTCTGTCCACCTGTCTGTCCACCTGTCTACCCACCTGTCTGTCTACCTGTCTGTCCACCTGTCTACCCACCTGTCTGTCCACCTGTCTACCCACCTGTCTGTCCACCTGTCTACCCACCTGTCTGTCTACCTGTCTGTCCACCTGTCTGTCCACCTGTCTGTCCACCTGTCTACCTACCTGTCTGTCCACCTGTCTACCTACCTGTCTACCCACCTGTCTGTCTACCTGTCTGTCCACCTGTCTACCTACCTGTCTGTCCAGCTGTCTACCCACCTGTCTGTCTACCTGTCTGCCCACCTGTCTGTCCACCTGTCTGTCCACCTGTCTACCCACTGTTGTCCACCTGTCTGTCCACCTGTCTGTCTACCTGTCTGTCTACCTGTCTACCCACCTGTCTGTCCACCTGTCTGTCTACCTGTCTGTCTACCTGTCTGTCCACCTGTCTGTCCACCTGTCTACCCACCTGTCTGTCCACCTGTCTGTCACCTGTCTGTCTACCTGTCTGTCCACCTGTCTGTCCACCTGTCTACCCACTGTCTGTCCACCTGTCTGTCCACCTGTCTACCCCCTGTCTGTCCACCTGTCTGTCCACCTGTCTGTCCACCTGTCTGTCTACCTGTCTGTCCACCTGTCTGTCCACCTGTCTGTCCACCTGTCTGTCTACCTGTCTGTCTACCTGTCTACCCACCTGTCTGTCCACCTGTCTGTCTACTTGTCTGTCTACCTGTCTGTCTACCTGTCTGTCCACCTGTCTGTCCACCTGTCTACCCACCTGTCTGTCTACATGTCTGTCCACCTGTCTGCCCACCTGTCTGTCCACCTGTCTGTCCACCTGTCTGTCCACCTGTCTGTCCACCTGTCTGTCTACCCACCTGTCTGTCCACCTGTCTGTCCACCTGTCTGTCTACCTGTCTGTCCACCTGTCTGTCCACCTGTCTACCCACCTGTCTGTCCACCTGTCTGTCCACCTGTCTGTCTACCTGTCTGTCCACCTGTCTGTCCACCTGTCTGTCCACCTGTCTGTCTACCTGTCTGTCCACCTGTCTACCCACCTGTCTGTCCACCTGTCTGTCCACCTGTCTGTCCACCTGTCTGTCTACCTGTCTGTCCACCTGTCTGTCCACCTGAGTCTGTCTACCTGTCTGTCTACCTGTCTGTCCACCTGTCTGTCCACCTTTCTACCCACCTGTCTGTCCACCTGTCTGTCCACCTGTCTGTCCACCTGTCTGTCTACCTGTCTGTCCACCTGTCTGTCCACCTGTCTACCACCTGTCTGTCCACCTGTCTAACCACCTGTCTGTCCACCTGTCTGTCCACCTGTCTGTCCACCTGTCTACCTACCTGTCTGTCCAACTGTCTGTCTACCTGTCTGTCCACCTGTCTACCTACATGTCTGTCCACCTGTCTGTCCACCTGTCTGTCTACCTGTCTGTCCACCTGTCTGTCTACCTGTCCTGTCTACCTGTCTACCCACCTGTCTGTCTACCTGTCTAGCCACCTGTCTGTCCACCTGTCTGTCCACCTGTCTGTCCACCTGTCTACCCACCTGTCTGTCTACCTGTCTGTCCACCTGTCTGTCCACCTGTCTGTCTACCTGTCTGTCCACCTGTACTAGTCGTCCACCTGTCTGTCCACCTGTCTACCTACATGTCTGTCCACCTGTCTGTCCCGTCTGTCTACCCACCTGTCTGTCCACCCTGTCTACCTACATGTCTGTCTCCACCTGTCTGTCCACCTGTCTACCCACCTGTCTGTCCACCTGTCTACCTACATGTCTGTCCACCTGTCTGTCCACCTGTCCTGTTCCACCTGTCTACCCACCTGTCTGTCTACCTGTCTGTCCCCTGTCTGTCTGCCCACCTGTCTACCACCTGTCTGTCCACCTGTCTGTCCACCTGTCTGTCCACCTGTCTGTCCACCTGTCTACCCACCTGTCTGTCCACCTGTCTGTCCACCTGTCTGTCTACCTGTCTGTCCACCTGTCTGTCCACCTGTCTGTCCACCTGTCTGTCTACCTGTCTGTCCACCTGTCTACCCACCTGTCTGTCCACCTGTCTGTCCACCTGTCTGTCCACCTGTCTGTCTACCTGTCTGTCCACCTGTCTGTCCACCTGTCTGTCCACCTGTCTGTCTACCTGTCTGTCTACCTGTCTGTCCACCTGTCTGTCCACCTTTCTACCCACCTGTCTGTCCACCTGTCTGTCCACCTGTCTGTCCACCTGTCTGTCTACCTGTCTGTCCACCTGTCTGTCCACCTGTCTACCCACCTGTCTGTCCACCTGTCTAACCACCTGTCTGTCCACCTGTCTGTCCACCTGTCTGTCCACCTGTCTACCTACCTGTCTGTCCAACTGTCTGTCTACCTGTCTGTCCACCTGTCTACCTACATGTCTGTCCACCTGTCTGTCCACCTGTCTGTCTACCTGTCTGTCCCACCTGTCTGTCTACCTGTCTGTCTACCTGTCTACCCACCTGTCTGTCTACCTGTCTAGCCACCTGTCTGTCCACCTGTCTGTCCACCTGTCTGTCCACCTGTCTACCCACCTGTCTGTCTACCTGTCTGTCCACCTGTCTGTCCACCTGTCTGTCTACCTGTCTGTCCACCTGTCTATCCACCTGTCTGTCCACCTGTCTACCTACATGTCTGTCCACCTGTCTGTCCACCTGTCTACCCACCTGTCTGTCCACCTGTCTACCTACATGTCTGTCCACCTGTCTGTCCACCTGTCTACCCACCTGTCTGTCCACCTGTCTACCTACATGTCTGTCCACCTGTCTGTCCACCTGTCTGTCCACCTGTCTACCCACCTGTCTGTCCTACCTGTCTGTCCACCTGTCTGTCTGCCCACCTGTCTGTCCACCTGTCTGTCCACCTGTCTGTCCACCTGTCTGTCCACCTGTCTGTCCACCTGTCTACCCACCTGTCTGTCCACCTGTCTGTCCACCTGTCTGTCTACCTGTCTGTCCACCTGTCTGCCCACCTGTCTGCCCACCTGTCTGTCCACCTGTCTGTCCACCTGTCTGTCTACCTGTCTGCCCACCTGTCTGTCCACCTGTCTGCCCACCTGTCTGCCCACCTGTCTGCCCACCTGTCTGTCTACCTGTCTGTCCACCTGTCTACCCACCTGTCTGTCTACCTGTCTGTCCACCTGTCTGTCCACCTGTCTACCCACCTGTCTGCCCACCTGTCTGCCCACCTGTCTGTCCACCTGTCTACCACCTGTCTGTCTACCTGTCTGTCCACCTGTCTGTCCACCTGTCTACCCACCTGTCTGCCCACCTGTCTGCCCACCTGTCTGTCCACCTGTCTACCCACCTGTCTGTCCACCTGTCTACCCACCTGTCTGTCTACCTGTCTGTCCACCTGTCTGTCCACCTGTCTACCCACCTGTCTGCCCACCTGTCTGCCCACCTGTCTGTCCACCTGTCTGTCCACCTGTCTGTCCACCTGTCTGCCACCTGTCTGCCCACCTGTCTGTCCACCTGTCTGTCCACCTGTCTGTCCACCTGTCCTACCCACCTGTCTGTCCACCTGTCTACTACATGTCTGTCCACCTGTCTGTCCACCTGTCTGTCCACCTGTCTACCCACCTGTCTGTCTACCTGTCTGTCCACCTGTCTGTCTGTCCACCTGTCTGCCCACCTGTCTGCCCACCTGTCTGTCCACCTGTCTGCCCACCTGTCTGCCACCTGTCTGTCCACCTGTCTGTCTACCTGTCTGTCCACCTGTCTACCCACCTGTCTGTCCACCTGTCTGTCTACCTGTCTGTCCACCTGTCTGTCTACCTGTCTGTCCACCTGTCTGTCTACCTGTCTGTCTACCTGTCTGTCCACCTGTCTGTCCACCTGTCTGTCCACCTGTCTACCCACCTGTCTGCCCACCTGTCTGCCCACCTGTCTGTCCACCTGTCTACCCACCTGTCTGTCTACCTGTCTGTCCACCTGTCTGTCTACCTGTCTGTCTACCTGTCTGTCCACCTGTCTGTCCACCTGTCTACCCACCTGTCTGTCTACCTGTCTGTCCACCTGTCTGTCTACCTGTCTGTCCACCTGTCTGTCCACCTGTCTGTCTACCTGTCTGTCTACCTGTCTGTCCACCTGTCTGTCCACCTGTCTGTCTACCTGTCTGTCCACCTGTCTGTCTACCTGTCTGTCCACCTGTCTGTCTACCTGTCTGTCTACCTGTCTGTCCACCTGTCTGTCTACCTGTCTGTCCACCTGTCTGTCTACCTGTCTGTCCACCTGTCTACCCACCTGTCTGTCCACCTGTCTGTCTACCTGTCTGTCCACCTGTCTGTCTACCTGTCTGTCCACCTGTCTGTCTACCTGTCTGTCTACCTGTCTGTCCCACCTGTCTGTCCACCTGTCTGTCTACCTGTCTGTCCACCTGTCTGTCCACCTGTCTGTCTACCTGTCTGTCTACCTGTCTGTCCACCTGTCTGTCTACCTGTCTGTCACCCTGTCTGTCTACCTGTCTGTCCACCTGTCTGCCCACCTGTCTGCCCCCTGTCTGTCCACCTGTCTGTCTACCTGTCTGTCCACCTGTCTGTCTACCTGTCTGTCCACCTGTCTGTCTACCTGCCGGTCTAGTCCATCATTCACAACTTTACTTAAGTCAGAGTATTAGCATGAAAATATAGTTAAAGCACCAAAAGTTAAAGTACTAATTCTGCAGAATAAAAGTGTAATGTAGTGGAGTAGAAGTATAAAGTACCGTTAAATATAAAATACTCTGGTAAAGTAACAGCTGTCTGACTTCTTCTTCTGCTCTCTGCAGGTTCTGCTGCCCCCGGTGGTGGCCTGTGTGGAGGACTCCTTCTATAAGATCACCTCGGAGGCTCTGCTCGTCGCCCAGCAGCTGGTCAGAGTGATGAGGCCGCCGGGACAGAGTGCCACCGCGGCGGGATTCGACCCCAGACCGTTCGTCAGGGAGGTGTGAGGCTCTCTGCTCTCTGTGTTTCACCCACTGGTTTCATTGGTCTCATTAATGTGATAAACTGTCGTCGTTATCAAAACACAGAAGAAGAGAACACGTTGGTGGCAGACACACATTCACCATGAAGTGCTTTCAATTTTACTCATCAGAGAATTAGTTTGGGGCGTCATGACGGGACACAGAAATATTCACGGAATTAACGATGAAACAAAATAATATGGAAGCAGTACGGTCACCTGCTCAGGCTGCATTACAGTTATGAAGTAGCACAAATACATAAATCCATTAACTTGTAAAATACATGCGGTGAGATTAGCTGGTGGAGGGCCGTGTGCAAAGGACAGCTGAGCTATGAATACATGTTTGAAGATGAATAATGAATGTGAATACATGAATTCAGCTGAAGACAGAGCAGCTAACTATTCAATGAAAGGCATCGTTTTGCTTTTTATGTGTAATTTACTATTTAAAGATTTTTTTATTGAAATTGTGCAATATTCCCAATAATGCTGAGCTTCCCTTCTAAATATTCGTCTCTATGCAACATGACGCCTGATTGATCACCTGAACGACCAACGAGCATCTGATGATTTCATCTCAAACGTCAGAAGATGCGTAATATTAATGTGATGTTGGTGACTAGCTGTGAAGCTGCTGTGGTATAAAACTCAAACAGACATCTGCAGCTTTAGGTTCAGCAATCAACGCTGTGGCTGCAGGTATCTTGATCAACTTTATTGAAAACTGTCCGTGTCATCACATTCAAACATGTTTTACCCCCCCCAGTGTTTCCCGTCACCTTGAAGAGGCTGAAAGCCACCGACATCGACCAGGAAGTGAAGGAGAGGGCCATTTCCTGTATGGGTCACCTGGTGTGTCACCTGGGCGACCACCTGGGGGCGGAGCTTCAGGGTGTGCTGTTGATCTTCCTGGAGAGGCTGAAGAAATGAGATCACGAGACTCACCGCCGTCCGGAGCATCGCGCTCATCTCTGCTTCACCGCTGAAGGTTCAGGAGCCGTCTCTTCTGATCCATCAGTACTTGAGTATTACTCGTGGTGTCGTATTCCACAGTGTGGTGTTAGTACTTGTACTTGCAGTAAAGGACGTGAGTACTTCCTCTTCTGGTCCAGGTCGACTTGTCGTCCATCCTCCCGGAGACTCTGTCTGTTTTGGGATCTTTCTTGAGGAAGAACCAGCGATCCCTGAAGCTCGCCACGCTGGCCTGTCTGACCGCTCTGGTCACGCACCACGCCGCCGGAATCAAACCCGCGGCGCTGGAGCCCGTCCTGAGCGAGCCTCCCTGCTCTGGTGGCACGAGAGCGACATGCACGTGTCACAGGTAGGTCTGGAATGAAGGTGCATCGATGACACAATAATCCAGCTCCACTTATCAATCACTTCATCAGTTTTTAAGGTTCGAGACGAAATGAAAACGTTTTCATCATCTTCAGTCCTGCTGACCTGAGAGTCACATCTCCTCTGTGAGGAGGTCATATCAAACATCTTTCTCCTCCTCTCCTCTAACATGTGTCATGTCTCCTAGGTGTCTGTCTCCTTGCTGACCTCCTTGTCCAGGGTCTGCTCCTCCTCCTCTCCCCATCTCCTCTCCTCCTCTCCTCTCCTCCTCTAACATGTGTCATGTCTCCTAGGGTGTCTGTCTCCTTGCTGACCTCCTTGTCCAGGGCCTGCTCCTCCTCCTCTCCCCATCTCCTCTCCTCCTCTCCTCCTCTCCTCTAACATGTGTCATGTCTCCTAGGTGTCCGTCTCCTTGCTGACCTCCTTGTCCAGGGCCTGCTCCTCCTCCCTGGCTAAGATCAGCTCCTCCGTGCTGCCGTGCGTCTTCAGACTGGTCCACTCTCCTCTCCTTCAGGGAGGAGCTCTGGCAGCCATACTGGACCTCCTTCAGGCTCTGGTTGTGTCCAAAAGCAGTAACCTGGGCTACAGGTGAGACATGTGGGTCAGACTAAGGTTTCTTTATCTGTTGATATGAATCTGATGTTTTTATATTTGTGAAGAAGTTCTAAAGATCAGAGTTTCCCTCAGACTTCTGTATTTATCAACATGAAGAGTCTGTAAAAGATGAAACAGCTTTAATCCATAAAGACATTGATGACGAATGTTAGTGATGAAGAGACAAATAATTGTTCTGATTATAGAAACCACCAAAGTGTCTTTGATGTTTCAGGTCCATCAACTCGTATTTCACAAAGTTATTTGTTTTTGTTTTCATATTGAAAGAGTTTTGACTGATTTCATGCAGAACATCTCTCCTCCTCTCCTCCTGTCTTCCTTCTCTCCTCCTCTCTCCTCTCCCCGTCTTCCTCCTCTCCTCCTCCTCTCCTGTCCTCCTCCTCTCCTCCTCTCTCCTCTCCCCCCGTCTTCCTCCTCTCCTCCTCCTCTCCTGTCCTCCTCCTCTCCTCCTCTCTCCTCTCCCCCTGTCTTCCTTCTCTCCTCCTCTCTCCTCTCCCCGTCTTCCTCCTCTCCTCCTCCTCTCCTGTCCTCCTCCTCTCCTCCTCTCTCCTCTCCCCCTGTCTTCCTCCTCTCTCCTCTCCTCCTGTCTTCCTCCTCTCCTCCTCTTTCCTCTCCCCCTGTCTTCCTCCTCTCCTCCTCCTCCTCCTCTTCCCCTGCCTTCCTCCTCTCCTCCTCTCTCCTCTCCCCCTGTCTTCCTCCTCTCCTCCTCCTCTCCTGTCCTCCTCCTCTCCTCCTCTCAGTCAGTTGCTCAAGTCCCTCACAGACCCGTTCCACAGCTCCCAGTCCTCCCTGATCCACAGACAGTCGTACCAGTCTGTAGCTCGTTGTGTAGCGGCTCTGTCCTCCTCCTGCCCCTCAGAGACACCGGCCACGGTGGCCGGACTCCTGCAGGAGGTGCGTGGGAGTTTGTTCACAGGTGATGGACAACACCACCTGGATCAGTTTCACTGCATCTCCTCTCTCCTCAGGTGAAGAATCCTGGTTCTCCTGAGTCTGCTCGAGTCCTGGCTCTGTTGTGTCTGGGGGAGGTGGGGAGGAGCGGCAGCCTGGGAGGAAGTAAGGAGGTGCAGGGAGTCCTCCTGGAGGCCATCTCCTCCACCAACGAGGAGGTGAGACAGACACATAGTATAATGGGTGTGATGCTCTCTGGTGAGTGCTCGTTGGTTGAAGAACACGTTGTGGTTGCAGGTGAAGACGGCGGCGTCCTGCGCGTTGGGCAGCATGGCGGTCGGCAGCCTGAACGACTACCTGCCCTTCCTGCTGAAGGAGATCTCCTCCCAGCCGAGGAGACAGTACCTCCTGCTGCACTCCCTCAAGGAGGTCATCAGGTGCGTTCTCAGCGTTACCGCCTTCTTTATCTCCTCGTGTCTTCCATCTTCAGGAAGGTGAAATTAGTCTGTTTGAAAGAAGTGGACGTTGTGTCGTCTCTCGTTGGTTTGTGACGTTTTGAAGCCTCGAGTTCGGTGATTTCTCCGTCTCCATCTTGTTTTTATCAACCAGTGAACAGGAAGTGACCATATCTGGACTGAGGAGGAGTGACGTAGAGACGCCGTACACGAACGAACATCATGCTGTATTGAAGAAGACTTGAAACTAGACATTGAGACCATAAACTCATGTTTACAATGTTTACTGAGGTAATAAATCAAGAGAGAAGTAGAGTCATTTTCTCATAGACTTCTATACAACCAGAGGAGTCGCCCCCTGGTGGACGCTAGAGAGAATGCAGCTTTAACACGTGAAGCTTTGGCTTCACTTAAAGAACCGGAGGTGGTCTCCTGGTACGACGTGGTGAGTTCACTGACCATTTGGTGGATCTTAACTTGCATAATAACTCTTCCTGCAACGTGCCTTCGAAAAGGCCGAGTGGCGGCGCTCACCCGTTGGCGCCGGGACGCGAGGTCTCCAGCCGTCCCCGCCGCGAGGCACCCGACCGTCGGGTCTTCAGCCCTCGGAACAGGCCGCGGGGCAACAACTCGTGGGTGGCGGGGTAGAGGCGAGGCAGATCACAGAAACATAATAAAGACTAGAGTACAGCAAAGATACGTTGATGAGAAACGTGTTTGATTTGTAATACGTCAAACACAAACGTCATCAGGGAGAAAATACGTTCATGGTCAAACGTTATTGAGAATGCATTTTAGTTTTGGGGAACGTACTTTTTAGGAGACAGGACTGCACCATGAGACCACCATTGCATTTTTCCTCTCGCGCCCCCCCTAGAGGCAGCTCCACACTTTGGGAATCCCTGCTCTATATGAACCAGTCTCAGTGTAGTCCTGATCCTCTATATGAACCAGTCTCAGTGTAGTCCTGATCCTCTATATGAACCAGTCTCAGTGTAGTCCTGATCCTCTATATGAACCAGACTCAGTGTAGTCCTGATCCTCTATCAGACCTCCATCAGTACAGAGACCATCAGAGAGAAGATGGTCTGTTTCTATAGAGTTATTCTTGATGCTCGACATCGGAGCCACCGGGTCGGATTCTGGTGAAACCAGATGAACTCATGCAGGTTCACCAGAACCTCCTTCAGCTCAGACCCCAGCAGAGACCGGTCCACCGTAGACAGACCCAGATCCTCCAGCAGAGACCGGTCCACTGTGGTCAGACCCAGATCCTCCAGCAGAGACCGGTCCACCGTGGGCAGACCCAGATCCTCCAGCAGAGACCGGTCCACCATGGACAGACCCGGAGCTCTGGAGGGAGGAGAGCTCAGCTCCCGGGCGCAGCAGCTCCTCCTCCTCCTCCTCCAGGAGCAGAGCTTCTCCTCTCTGCTG
>JAFEUB010001642.1:67500-72500 GCA_024529925.1 Ophthalmolycus amberensis | reverse complement strand
GTGTGTGTGTCTGTGTGTGTGTGTGTGTGTCTGTGTGTGTGTGTGTGTGTGTGTCTGTGTGTGTGTGTGTGTGTCTGTCTCTGTGTGTGTGTGTGTGTGTCTGTGTGTGTGTGTGTGTCTGTGTGTGTCTCTGTGTGTGTGTGTGTGTGTGTGTCTGTGTGTGTGTGTGTGTGTCTGTGTGTGTGTGTGTGTGTGTGTCTGTGTGTGTGTGTGTGTGTCTGTCTCTGTGTGTGTGTGTGTGTGTCTGTCTCTGTGTGTGTGTGTGTGTCTGTGTGTGTGTGTGTGTGTCTCTGTGTGTGTGTGTGTGTGTGTGTGTGTGTGTCTGTCTCTGTGTGTGTGTGTGTCTGTCTCTGTGTGTGTGTGTGTGTGTGTGTGTGTGTCTGTGTGTGTGTGTGTGTGTGTGTGTGTCTGTCTCTGTGTGTGTGTGTGTGTGTGTGTGTGTGTGTGTGTGTCTGTGTGTGTGTGTGTGTCTGTGTGTGTGTCTGTCTGTCTGTCTGTCTGTCTGTCTGTCTGTGTGTGTGTGTCTGTGTGTCTGTGTGTGTGTGTGTGTGTGTGTGTGTGTCTGTGTGTGTGTGTGTGTGTGTGTGTCTGTGTGTCTGTGTGTGTGTGTGTGTGTGTGTGTGTGTCTGTGTGTGTGTGTGTGTGTGTGTGTGTGTGTGTGTGTGTCTGTCTGTCTGTCTGTCTGTCTGTCTGTGTGTGTGTGTGTCTGTGTGTCTGTGTGTGTGTGTGTGTGTGTGTGTGTGTGTCTGTGTGTGTGTGTGTGTGTGTGTGTGTGTAGATGCTGACCTTCCTGATGTTAGCCAGACTGGCCTCTCTGAGTCCTGCAGCGGTCCTCCAGCGACTGGACCGACTCATCGAGCCTCTTAAAGCCACCTGCACCACCAAGGTACCGCCTGAGCTCCGTTGTGAATCTGCTGAGTGGCATCGATGCAAACTAGACACAGATCAAATGGTATCATATTTATATTTAAAATATAAACGGCACGTTTCATTGAGTTCTGGAATACATCACCTCCTGCAGGTGAAGGCCGGCTCCGTGAAGCAGGAGTTTGAGAAGCAGGAGGAGCTGAGGCGCTCGGCGATGCGCGCCGTCGCCGCCCTGCTGGCCGTGCCCGAGGTGGAGCGGAGCCCCAGCATGGCCGACTTCGCCAACCAGATCAGAACCAACGCCGACATGGCGTCCATCTACCAGAGCGTCCAGGGGGGGGAGGGAGGGGGCCCGGGCCCCGCCGAGAGCATGGACATCAGCTAGATGGTTGTTAGACGTTAAAAAAGCTTATGTAGTTTGAAAACTGGGCTGTTAGTTTGAATTTACTCTTTGGAAAAAAATGCAAATAAAGCTGCAGTGTGAAGCATTTATGGGGCTTCAGTCTGCCAGGTTCCTACAGGAGCCCAGAGGGGACATAAGCACACTGGCCCTTTAAGGACTCCCAGTCTGAACTGGGTTTAGTTTCGCTCGCACGAAATAAAGTGGGAGGAGCAACACGTTGAACCTTCTCAGAGCAGTTTGTGTCTCTTATGTGTTGAGCTTTTATGAACCCATCATGTAAAATCTTTGCATCTGATTACAACATGAACACAAACATCTTCATCTTCAACCAGGAAGTAAACGTGGGCGTGGACTTTTACTGCTTTGTAATGCTGCGTTCACACCGGTCGCGTTGATTTTTTGACGCGCTGCAAAATCGCGTCCAACGCACTGCAAAAAAGCGTCCAACGCGCCGCCGGTCGTGTTCACACCAAACGCCGCAAAATCTCGTAGCGCCGGAGAGGGGGCGTGGTTTATCGACTGGAAGCCGTTCACCTGGCCGCCATTACTTTCCGCTATCAACCGTGAAAGGAATAAGGACAATTGCTGCTTTGTACGTGTTGTGGAAGTCCCTCAAACGTCGGAATGCCAAACGCAGTCATGTCTGGTTCATAATATTGTTCAGAGGAGCTCCGTGGATTGTATCGAGCTGTATTCACTGTGTCTAGCAAGCCACCGGTCGCTGTTTACAGCTGTAGGAACACAACATAAACTGATTTGGCTGTGATTCAACGGAAAATAAACCGACAAAAAGGGACTCCGAAATAACTACATAATGATGCCGATTTGTACTTGTCTTCTCCGACAAAAAGGGACTCCGAAATAACTACATAATGATGCCGATTTGTAGGCTACTTGTCTTCTCAATGGAGCTCTGATGGATCGGTGCTAGGCTATGCTAACATCGTAGCAGCTCCACCAGCACTCAATAACGTCACGTAGACGTAAATACGGCAGCGTCTATTCATTGTTTGTACCGTATGGTTTACACACACACATGTATACACGTAGTTTGGTCCGGTCTCTATTGATATGAGGTATCGTAGAGCTCGGGGAACCCACAAACCGCCACTATTAATTTGTCCTCCATTGTTGTTTGTGATTCAGCACCGGCAGGAGCTACGGCACTGATGACGGGAGCAGCAACTCAACGCTGATAGGCTATCGCGCCACAGCGTCACGCGATTATTTCGCAGAAGTTGAAAAATTTCAACTTGCGCGTTGGCGATTTTGCGGCGTCCAACGCGTCCACCGCGTCCACCGCACTGCAATAACGCGTCCAACGCGCCGCGCCATCGCAAAATCGCGGCGCGCCAGTCTCATCGCGTCTGTGCATAGACTTTGTATGTAATCTCGACGCGCGTCAAAAAATCAACGCGACCGGTGTGAACGCCCCATAACATTGATACTGTTTTTAAAAAGCCCCCATTTAAAGTAACAATTATGAAATATAGTTGAGCTAAAACATTGGATTAAACACATTGTTATTACATTTTACATATTATTATTTACATATAACTTATATTATGCTTTCGTTTTTTTCTGCTGATCTAAAGAATAATGACGTAATACTAATTGGCATGTTGATGATGACAAATTCACTGCATTACACATTTATTTTTTATATTTAGCATTGAGGGAAAGTTAAACAAATATAACGACAATAAAAAGCTTAATTCACAAAGAAAGCAATGTACCAACAGCTGTAATAACACACATGAGAAATATGATAAGTGAAAAAATACCTTTTTATTTAAAGATATGGGATATGGGAGAAAATACTTTTCAACAAATGTATCTCCAAAACCCAGAATTCAACATCAATAAATTGTTGCAGTATGAGTATAATAAGTATAAATGCTGGATTAATAAAAGTAATGAGCGTGATCTGTTCCGGTTTGATCTCATATAGAACTAAATATATAATAGTGTATTATCCAACATGTAAATACAAACAAACCTCGGCGAGCTCAGTGTCGCTCTGCCTCCCTCTTGTGGTCAGAATATGTTACTACAACACAGTTAACCTGCGGTTTGACAGCAGCCGTTTACTTTCACCACAGAACAACTACAAGAGTGTGTGCGTGTGTGTGTGTGTGCGTATTCCATCTAATCTGTTCGTGTTACTCTGAATATTCATACTTTAACTTCAGTAACTTGTTGATTTGAATCTCGTCTCTTCTTCGGTTTCAATGACCTCACGTGCTCTTGAGTTCGCTTTTTTCCCCGCGGGGCTTAATTTTGTCCCTTTGTGGCTCCAGTAGAGAACCTCTTCCGGTTGAGAAACATAGCAGTTAGCGTCTTCTGTGAAGGTCGTGAGTCCAAACCTGTGAGTATTTATTCTATATATTCTATATATCTCAGATTAAACTATTTAACGGTGTGGGTTGTATTCACATATAACATATGATGACTCCTGTATTAAACCATTTGTCTGTAATTATGCTGATTTCCTCTGGAAACGTAGCTGTATCGAGCTAACGTTAGCTAATTGCTAACAGAAAGCTAATCACATTTTAAAACTATATTCTGTTCTTTAGATATTATTGATATTAGTTGTGTTGTCTCGTTATTGTTTGTTAAAGAGTAAACATGTAATACTACGAAGAGATGAAGCTCTTTATTGACATAATTCGTCCCTAGCTATGCTACATCTGTTAGCATTACACTGAGTTTAGCTAACGTCCACCTGACGGTCCTTAATCAAGCAGAAACACAGAGCCTCCATACCCAGCGGCGTCTGGAGCACGTGAGGGACGTGGTGGTCCTCAGAGGACAAACGTGTCCCTCACACTGTCCTCTGACGTCATTGTCTTCAGTATCAAGTCATCATATCAGTAATATCATCCATCATGTTGTATAATAATAATCAGTTTAAACCACATTACTTGATCTTTGAATCATAAGTAGATATGATAAAATGATCAGTCAGAAGGATTTTCTTTCTGAGTCTCTTTAAATGTCTCATCATTAATAATAATAATCAAAGTTATTATATATGTGAAGACAGGAGATGTCAGAATGTGCTGCAGGTTAAACTGACTAACTTTAAAACTCACCAGACTTCAACGAACAACCTGCTCTTTAGATTCAACTTTATTGAGTTCAAACACTGAGACAAAGACGTGCAGTTCAGCAGCGAACCAGAAGAGTCAAAAGAAGTAAAGTACAAACATCTAGAGGTATTAATACATATAATAATAATAATAATAATAATAATAATAATAAACAGTGGAGATGTATATGAATACGCTAGATTTATACAGAATGAGCAGTAATAACAGTAATAAGACTGCAATGAATATGCTCATACAGTATGAACTTTTATATATGTATGTATGTATATTGTATACATCACATTTATGTGTGTATATATATATATATCATATAGTACAAAGTCTTACTGGAGACATTATCTGGAGACATTATATACAGACATTAGGACATTTTAAGAATACAGTAAATTAAAGGTGTTAAGAGTTGATTTCTTCGTCTTCATCTCTTATGTTAAATATGATTCATGTTTATTTTGTTCAGCTCGCGTCTCCTTCAGTAACTTAAACATTCTATTTACATTATTTAAGTCATTTTTGAGATGAGATCTAGTTTCACATCGTTTTCCCTCTGATGTATAAAACTTAATGTTCTGTGTTTAACAGAGCCAGAATATTAAATATTAATATTAATACTT
>JAFEUB010001642.1:0-62500 GCA_024529925.1 Ophthalmolycus amberensis | reverse complement strand
CCGATCCTCTATATTTATGGACGTCTGTATCCGGTCCTCTGTATTTATGGACGTCTGTATCCGATCCTCTGTATTTATCGTCGTCTGTATCCGATCCTCTGTATTTATCGTCGTCTGTATCCGATCCTCTGTATTTATGGACGTCTGTATCCGATCCTCTGTATTTATCGTCGTCTGTATCCGATCCTCTGTATTTATCGTCGTCTGTATCCGATCCTCTGTATTTATGGACGTCTGTATCCGATCCTCTGTATTTATCGTCGTCTGTATCCGATCCTCTGTATTTATCGTCGTCTGTATCCGATCCTCTGTATTTATGGACGTCTGTATCCGATCCTCTGTATTTATCGTCGTCTGTATCCGATCCTCTGTATTTATGGACGTCTGTATCCGGTCCTCTGTATTTATCGTCGTCTGTATCCGATCCTCTGTATTTATGGACGTCTGTATCCGGTCCTCTGTATTTATGGACGTCTGTATCCGATCCTCTGTATTTATCGTCGTCTGTATCCGATCCTCTGTATTTATCGTCGTCTGTATCCGATCCTCTGTATTTATGGACGTCTGTATCCGGTCCTCTGTATTTATCGTCGTCTGTATCCGATCCTCTGTATTTATGGACGTCTGTATCCGGTCCTCTGTATTTATGGACGTCTGTATCCGATCCTCTGTATTTATGAACGTCTGTATCCGATCCTCTGTATTTATGGACGTCTGTATCCGATCCTCTGTATTTATCGTCGTCTGTATCCGATCCTCTATTTATCGTCGTCTGTATCCGATCCTCTGTATTTATGGACGTCTGTATCCGATCCTCTGTATTTATCGTCGTCTGTATCCGATCCGCTGTATTTATGGACGTCTGTATCCGATCCGCTGTATTTATCGTCGTCTGTATTTATGGACGTCTGTATCCGATCCTCTGTATTTATCGTCGTCTGTATCCGATCCTCTGTATTTATGGACGTCTGTATCCGATCCTCTGTATTTGTCGTCGTCTGTATCCGATCCGCTGTATTTATGGACGTCTGTATCCGATCCTCTGTATTTATGGACGTCTGTATCCGATCCTCTGTATTTATGGACGTCTGTATCCGATCCTCTGTATTTATCGTCGTCTGTATCCGATCCTCTGTATTTATGGACGTCTGTATCCGATCCTCTGTATTTGTCGTCGTCTGTATCCGATCCGCTGTATTTATGGACGTCTGTATCCGATCCTCTGTATTTATGGACGTCTGTATCCGATCGTCTGTATTTATCGTCGTCTGTATCCGATCGTCTGTATTTATCGTCGTCTGTATCCGATCGTCTGTATTTATCGTCGTCTGTATCCGATCCTCTGTATTTATCGTCGTCTGTATCCGATCCTCTGTATTTATGGACGTCTGTATCCGATCCTCTGTATTTGTCGTCGTCTGTATCCGATCCGCTGTATTTATGGACGTCTGTATCCGATCCGCTGTATTTATGGACGTCTGTATCCGATCCTCTGTATTTATGGACGTCTGTATCCGATCCTCTGTATTTATCGTCGTCTGTATCCGATCCTCTGTATTTATGGACGTCTGTATCCGATCCTCTGTATTTGTCGTCGTCTGTATCCGATCCGCTGTATTTATGGACGTCTGTATCCGATCCTCTGTATTTATGGACGTCTGTATCCGATCGTCTGTATTTATCGTCGTCTGTATCCGATCGTCTGTATTTATCGTCGTCTGTATCCGATCGTCTGTATTTATCGTCGTCTGTATCCGATCGTCTGTATTTATCGTCGTCTGTATCCGATCCTCTGTATTTATCGTCGTCTGTATCCGATCCTCTGTATTTGTCGTCGTCTGTATCCGATCCGCTGTATTTGTCGTCGTCTGTATCCGATCCGCTGTATTTATGGACGTCTGTATCCGATCCTCTGTATTTATGGACGTCTGTATCCGATCGTCTGTATTTATCGTCGTCTGTATCCGATCGTCTGTATTTATCGTCGTCTGTATCCGATCGTCTGTATTTATCGTCGTCTGTATCCGATCCTCTGTATTTATCGTCGTCTGTATCCGATCCGCTGTATTTATCGTCGTCTGTATCCGATCCTCTGTATTTATCGTCGTCTGTATCCGATCCTCTGTATTTATGGACGTCTGTATCCGATCGTCTGTATTTGTCGTCGTCTGTATCCGATCCTCTATTTATCGTCGTCTGTATCTGATCCTCTTTATTTATGGACGTCTGTATCTGATCGTCTTTATTTGTCGTCGTCTGTATTTGTCGTCGTCTGTATCTGATCCTCTGTATTTATGGACGTCTGTATCTGATCGTCTTTATTTGTTGTCTTCCTCCAGCTCTTGGTTCCCGTCCTTCGTTCCTGGTCTGAAGATGAAGCTCCTTCTCTTGGATGTTATTTACCGGTTTAGACGTGAACATCGCTGTGCTGTTTGGTTCCTCTAAATAAAATATTCGATTAATGTAAAACGCTTGTCTCTTTGGAAACATAAGTTATTACTGATGATATATGAGATATACTATTTATAATGTCAAATATCACTTATATCACGCAGATATTATATTATATAGAACAGTTAAAACTGATGGTAGTTTTTAGTTGAAGTAAAAGTACTGACAGTGCTCAAGTATCCCAGATCCATACAGCATATTAACAGTATAAAGTAGCTGTTATATACTTTATAAAACCGTTTTCTATAAACATAACTAATATACATACTACGGGGCAGGTATCGGCTTCAGGTATTACCCAGAATCCTACATCTCTTTAAATACACACATGGCAATAAAATACTTCTTTTAATGTGCTCTTACTTTGTTTGTCGTATTTTACTTTAAATGTTTGTGTGTTATATTTTTACATTGTCTTACGATAATTAACGCCGACAATTATATTATCGCGCGTTAATGCAGTTTTTTTATTTATTATTAAGCGGACATTTTTAACACAAGAACGGGCAGCCAGCGGTGAACAGCTGTTTGTGTGGCCTCTCTTCTGATTGGATAAAAGCTCTACTTAAAACAAGCTGCACTGGAAGCAGAGCAACTGAGGAAGACCGGAGCTGTGCAATGAGAAAATAAGATAATGGGGAAAATATGTTTATAAATTATAATACATGTAGTGTATTTAAGAACAGTTATGAAATTATAAAATGGCTATAACTTTGTGATTGTGTTTAGGCCAGCAGAGAAGGCCTTGCAGGCCCTGACGGCCCACCACTGATATATATATATATATTCTACATATATTTATAATTACTTACCTTGTATTGCATAGATACATATTGTATATAATATATTTACATGTTATACACAGTTTATAATCAGTAAGTAAAGTATATAAAGTTCTTTATTAGTTCAAAGAAACTAACTTCTGCAGCTTCCTGATGCGCGTGTTGACTTCTTCGTTGGTGTATCAGCAGGCCTCTCTGTGTCGTCTCTCTGGCTCTTTAGCGCCGCCCTGCCGTTGGCGCCGTTGTACTGCACCATTGTGTGCAGGACCGCGTTCCCTCCTCCGTCTCTCTTATCACTTCCTGGTGCGTTTCAAACGGCGGCAGAGCGGTCTTGTCAAACAAGTCCAAAGTTGTCGGGAGTCTGGTGGAGGAGGAGAAGAAGAACAAGAAGAAGGATAAGAAGGAGGAGGAGGAGGATGAACTTAAAGACGAGGCTCCGATCGCGGTGTGAAGTCTGTTCGCTGTTTAAACGTCGCGTTTTGTTGACGCTGCGGTAACAACAGGACTGGAAGCTAGCTAGCTGCTACTGCTAGCTACGTTATCTAGCGAGCTAGCACACGTTACTATCAGAGTTAGCCTGTTGAGGTTCTAGTGAGAGGACTGAGAAGAGGACACAGCTCCAGCGGAAGGACACTATGGAGAACAAGGACAAAGTACAGATGAGGATCCATCCGCGCAGGTAACGTGTGTGTCTGCGTCTGCATGTCTCTGTGCGTGTCTGTCTGTATGTCTGTGTGTGTGTGTCTGCATGTCTCTGTGTGTGTGTGTCTGCATGTCTGTCTGCATGTCTCTGTGTGTGTGTGTGTCTGCATGTCTGTCTGCATGTCTCTGTGTGTGTGTGTGTCTGCATGTCTGTCTGCATGTCTCTGTGTGTGTGTGTCTGCATGTCTGTCTGCATGTCTCTGTGTGTGTGTGTGTCTGCATGTCTGTCTGCATGTCTCTGTGTGTGTGTGTGTCTGCATGTCTGTCTGCATGTCTCTGTGTGTGTGTGTCTGCATGTCTGTCTGCATGTCTCTGTGTGTGTGTGTGTCTGCATGTCTGTCTGCATGTCTCTGTGTGTGTGTCTGTCTCTGTGTGTGTCTGTCTGTATGTCTGTGTGTGTGTCTGCATGTCTGTCTGCATGTCTCTGTGTGTGTGTCTGTCTCTGTGTGTGTCTGCATGTCTCTGTGTGTCTGTCTGTCTGTCTGTCTGCATGTCTCTATGTGTCTGCATGTCTCTGTGTGTCTGTCTCTGTGTGTCTGTCTGTCTGCATGTCTCTGTATGTGTCTGCATGTCTCTGTGTGTCTGTCTCTGTGTGTCTGTCTGTCTGCATGTCTCTGTATGTGTCTGCATGTCTCTGTGTGTGTCTGTCTCTGTGTGTGTGTCTGTCTCTGTGTGTGTCTGTCTCTGTGGGTCTGTCTGTCTGCATGTCTCTGTGTGTGTCTGTCTCTGTGTGTGTCTGTCTCTGTGGGTCTGTCTGTCTGCATGTCTCTGTGTGTGTGTCTGTCTCTGTGTGTGTGTCTGTCTCTGTGGGTCTGTCTGTCTGCATGTCTCTGTGTGTGTGTCTGTCTCTGTGTGTGTGTCTGTCTCTGTGTGTGTCTGTCTCTGTGTGTCTGTCTGTCTGCATGTCTCTGTGTGTCTGTCTCAGTCAGTCAATAAATAAATAGCAACTGTCAGTAACATTACTGTACTTAAATACAACTTTAAAGGTACTTTTACTTAAGTGTTCACATTCTCTGCTACTTTATACTTTTACTCTATTTAAATATTACACTTTATTCTCTTTATCTGATCGCTTCAGTGACTGAGCAGATCATCATTATTATTATTATATATATATATATATATATATATATAAACTAATAAGTTATAAAATATAATTATTGTCTATGTACGTATAAAATATGTGCGTGTTCCTCATGTGTTGATGTTCCTCATGTGTTGATGTTCCTCATGTGTTGATGTTCCTCATGTGTTGATGTTCCTCATGTGTTGATGTTCCTCATGTGTTGATGTTCCTCATGTGTTGGTGTTCCTCATGTGTTGGTGTTCCTCATGTGTTGGTGTTCCGCATGTGTTGGTGTTCCTCATGTGTTGATGTTCCTCATGTGTTGGTGTTCCTCATGTGTTGGTGTTCCTCATGTGTTGGTGTTCCTCATATTCCTCATGTGTTGATGTTCCTCATATTCCTCATGTGTTGGTGTTCCTCATATTCCTCATGTGTTGGTGTTCCTCATGTGTTGGTGTTCCTCATGTGTTGGTGTTCCTCATGTGTTTGTGTTCCTCATGTTCCTCATGTGTTGGTGTTCCTCATGTGTTTGTGTTCCTCATGTTCCTCATGTGTTGGTGTTCCTCATGTGTTGGTGTTCCTCATGTGTTGATGTTCCTCATGTGTTGATGTTCCTCATGTGTTGGTGTTCCTCATGTGTTGATGTTCCTCATGTGTTGATGTTCCTCATGTGTTGGTGTTCCTCATGTTCCTCATGTGTTGATGTTCCTCATGTGTTGGTGTTCCTCATGTTCCTCATGTGTTGGTGTTCCTCATGTTCCTCATGTGTTGGTGTTCCTCATGTGTTGATGTTCCTCATGTGTTGGTGTTCCTCATGTGTTGGTGTTCCTCATGTGTTGATGTTCCTCATGTGTTGGTGTTCCTCGTGTTCCTCATGTGTTGGTGTTCCTCATGTGTTGGTGTTCCTCATGTTCCTCATGTGTTGGTGTTCCTCATGTGTTGGTGTTCCTCATGTGTTGGTGTTCCTCATGTTCCTCATGTGTTGATGTTCCTCATGTGTTGGTGTTCCTCATGTGTTGGTGTTCCTCATGTGTTGGTGTTCCTCATGTGTTGGTGTTCCTCATGTGTTGATGTTCCTCATGTTCCTCATGTGTTGGTGTTCCTCACGTTCCTCATGTGTTGGTGTTCCTCATGTGTTGGTGTTCCTCATGTTCCTCATGTGTTGGTGTTCCTCATGTGTTGATGTTCCTCATGTGTTGGTGTTCCTCATGGTCCTCATGTGTTGGTGTTCCTCATGTGTTGGTGTTCCTTATGTGTTGGTGTTCCTTATGTGTTGGTGTTCCTCATGTGTTGGTGTTCCTCATGTTCCTCATGTGTTGGTGTTCCTCATGTTCCTCATGTGTTGGTGTTCCTCATGTGTTGGTGTTCCTCACGTGTTGATGTTCCTCATGTGTTGATGTTCCTCATGTTCCTCATGTGTTGGTGTTCCTCATGTGTTGGTGTTCCTCATGTTCCTCATGTGTTGGTGTTCCTCATGTTCCTCATGTGTTGGTGTTCCTCATGTTCCTCATGTGTTGGTGTTCCTCATGTGTTGATGTTCCTCATGTGTTGGTGTTCCTCATGTTCCTCATGTGTTGGTATTCCTCATGTGTTGGTGTTCCTCGTGTTTGTGTTCCTCATGTTCCTCACGTGTTCGTGTTCTTCACGTGTTGGTGTTCCTCACGTGTTCGTGCTCCTCACGTGTTCGTGCTCCTCACGTGTTCGTGTTCTTCACGTGTTGGTGTTCCTCACGTGTTCGTGCTCCTCACGTGTTCGTGTTCCTCACGTGTTCGTGTTCCTCACGTGTTCGTGTTCCTCACGTGTTCTTCATGTGTTCCTCACGTGTTCTTCATGTGTTCCTCATGTGTTCTTCATGTGTTCCTCATGTGTTCGTGTTCCTCACGTGTTCATGTGTTGATGTTCCTGACGTGTTCGTGTTCCTGACGTGTTCGTGTTCCTGACGTGTTCGTGTTCCTCACGTGTTCGTGTTCCTCACGTGTTCGTGTTCCTCACGTGTTCGTGTTCCTCACGTGTTCGTGTTCCTCACGTGTTCGTGTTCCTCACGTGTTCTTCATGTGTTCCTCATGTGTTCGTGTTCCTCGTGTTCCTCACGTGTTCATGTGTTGAAGTTCCTCACGTGTTCTTCATGTGTTCCTCACGTGTTCTTCATGTGTTCCTCACGTGTTCTTCATGTGTTCCTCACGTGTTCGTGTTCCTCATGTGTTCGTGTTCCTCACGTGTTCTTCATGTGTTGATGTTCCTCACGTGTTCCTCATGTGTTCGTGTTCCTCATGTGTTCGTGTTCCTCACGTGTTCCTCACGTGTTCTTCATGTGTTCCTCACGTGTTCCTCACGTGTTCGTGTTCCTCACATGTTCCTCACGTGTTCGTGTTCCTCACGTGTTCCTCACGTGTTCGTGTTCCTCACGTGTTCGTGTTCCTCACGTGTTCTTCATGTGTTCCTCACGTGTTCGTGTTCCTCACGTGTTCATGTTCCTCACGTGTTCCTCACGTGTTCGTGTTCCTCACGTGTTCTTCATGTGTTCCTCACGTGTTCGTGTTCTTCATGTGTTCATGTGTTGATGTTCCTCAGGCCACAGAGAGATCTGATGTAAATCATGTAGTTTGTGTAAAGTATGTGAGACGTTAGTTTTGATCATATTTAAGTTATCTCGTCCACTCACTCGTCCACTGTTTCCTCATTACATCATCTAGTCCTCATGTGGAGGAAACACTGAGCTGCTTTAAACTCTTTTATTTTAGGTTTTATCTCATTTATGACTCAAAGATAATTGACTTGTGATTCGTTTTTCTGAATATCTTATTTACTTTGCCAGCCTGATTAAAGGAGCTTTAACATTCACAGTATTATTACATCAACGACCATCTTCTGTGTAGAGATGTAGGTAAACAATGCTAGCTCTGTCAGCTCTGTTAGCTGTGACATGTTGAGAGCCGCTAAGAGCCAATCAAACGCTCCCAATCTGCTGTCGGCACACTTTAACTGTTGTTGTTGTGTAGCTCTGGAGCTGCTCCTTCGTCGTCTGATCCGTTGGGTTCTTTACTCCATCAACTCTCATGTTCCTTCCTCTTGCTGCTGGATGAACACATGAGCTCATCTCTGGTTAACGGGAAGAAAAGCTCTTATTGCGTCGACACTTCCTCACACATCTGTTCAGGAGATCCACTGATGTTGAGCTCGTGTTGGTGGACTCATCACATGGAAGCAGTTAGTACTTTAAAACCTTTATATTTAGTCATGTAAACATGTGTCCACAGCAGACGCACACATACACGCGCACGCACACACACACACTCACGCGCACACACACACACACACGCGTGTAGAAGTCCACTTCTGTGGTTTTATGACCGAAGCCTCAGAGACCTTTTCCCTGATTGGACACGTGAGACGTCCCGTTGACTGGACGTCTCTGTGGCCAGCTGGATACACATCACTATGACGTTGATCATGAGGTTGTGCGACGACAGGCTTTGCTGATGTATAAATGTGATATTTCAGAGTCAACACACGAGATCAGGGAGTTGTTTCCCACAACGACTAGGCTTCAGTCCCTCTGTCCTCTTTGATGCATTTAATAATAATACATTTTATTTGTTTATCAAAGACACGTTAAAAACAAAGGAGTTCTTTTGTTCTCTGCTCATTTAGCGGTGCCGTTGGTCTCTACTTCCTCTGTTTGATCGATAACCAAACAGGATCAGCTGCTGGTCGGCTCTGTGATGTATTTCTGTCTCTGGACGTGTTTGGATCTATTCTAGTTGGTATCCGGAGACTATTTTTATCTGGTCTTCACTTATCAAACATCTGGAGGATCAAAGGATCCACCGCAGAACGAGGCCGGATCAGCTGTTGGTTCTGGTTCCATGTTCACGTGAAGAACAGCTGCTGATACCGACGGGCGTGTTGTCTGTCTCGCTCCCGTCCTCTTGCTCCTGCTGCTCTGTAAACTGTTTAAAGGTGCTGTGTAAATAAAGTTATTGTGATTATTACTGCCACTCTATATGATCAGGAGATAATGAGACGAGGTTCTGAAACAGCCTGAATATTTCCCCGATCAATAAATCATTTCAGCTGATTCATTATTGATGATTGATTTACGGTAGGTTTTTAAACGCTACATATTAGTGTTATCCACTCAAGTTTAATAACATCTGATGAATATTAAAGAGAAACAAATGATCAGAAGACGTGTTCTCTGCTTTCAGCTTCTGAAATGTGAAGATTTACTGATTTTCTCTCATATTTGTGTTTTATGTTTTAGTGCAACAACAGAACAAGAAACGATTTCATTCACAAAATGAATCAATGGAGATGATGAAAATAACAGTTAACCAACATGTCCTCTCTCTGTCTGTCTCTCTCTGTCTCTGTCTCTCTCCCTCTGTCTCTCTCTCTCCCCCGTCTCTCTCTGTCTCTCTCCCTCTGTCTCTCTCTCTTCTTCGTCTCTCTGTCTCTCCCTCTGTCTCTGTCTCTCTCTCCCCCCGTCTCTCTCTCCCTCTCTCTCCCTCTCTCTCCCTCTGTCTCTCTGTCGCTCCCTCTGTCCCCACAGACAGCTGAAGAAGCTGAGTGAGGACAGTCTCACCAAGCAGCCAGAAGAAGTCTTTGATGTCCTGGAGAAGCTTGGTGAAGGGTGAGGACGTCTCTCCGTCTGTCTCTTGTCTCTCGTCCTCTCCTGTTCATCTCCTCCGTCTCTGTTGCTCATCAACAAACATCATCGCCTCCTCACATCCTGTTTCTCAACGCACTTCCTGTTCAGAGAGAGAGAGAGAGTGTGTGTGTGCGTGTGTGTGCGTGTGCGTGTGTGTGCGCGTGTGTGTGCGTGTGTGTGCGTGTGTGTGCGTGTGTGTGTGCGCGTGTGTGCGTGTGTGTGTGTGTGTGTGTGTGAGAAAGTGACATGACAGAAGTTCCTCATGATGAAGAA
This sequence comes from Ophthalmolycus amberensis, assembly GCA_024529925.1. Lineage (NCBI taxonomy): Eukaryota > Metazoa > Chordata > Actinopteri > Perciformes > Zoarcidae > Ophthalmolycus > Ophthalmolycus amberensis. Next base: position 52,575 of record JAFEUB010001642.1, on the reverse strand, counting down.
GTATTTTATTAGTCAGTATTGTGTTCTTAGAGGAAGATAAAACCTTTTCCAACTACTAACTATAGAATGAGAGTTTCTCTGTGACAGCAACAGGAAGTCCTCGTCGTCTCTATTAAAAGCAAACATTAATATTTCCACTCCAGCAGCATTTCAAACCCACATCACCACAGACTCTCCTGTGGACGTGTTTCTGGTGATTCGGTCTCTGCAGATATGAGGAGACGTTTTAGACTCACTGTCACTCAGCAGGAAGTTGTTTGGTGAGAAGCTCCGGCTCACAGCCGGTCGAACTGGACCAACAAACCACAGCTGGTAGAACTGGACCAACAAACCACAGCCGGTCGAACTGGACCAACAAACCACAGCCGGTCGAACTGGACCAACAAACCACAGCCGGTCGAACTGGACCAACAAACCACAGCCGGTCGAACTGGACCAACAAACCACAGCCGGTCGAACTGGACCAACAAACCGCAGCCGGTCGAACTGGACCAACAAACCACAGCCGGTCGAACTGGACCAACAAACCACAGCCGGTCGAACTGGACCAACAAACCACAGCCGGTCGAACTGGACCAACAAACCACAGCCGGTCGAACTGGACCAACAAACCACAGCCGGTCGAACTGGACCAACAAACCGCAGCCGGTCGAACTGGACCAACAAACCGCAGCCGGTCGAACTGGACCAACAAACCACAGCCGGTCGAACTGGACCAACAAACCGCAGCCGGTCGAACTGGACCAACAAACCGCAGCCGGTCGAACTGGACCAACAAACCGCAGCCGGTCGAACTGGACCAACAAACCACAGCCGGTCGAACTGGACCAACAAACCGCAGCCGGTCGAACTGGACCAACAAACCACAGCCGGTCGAACTGGACCAACAAACCACAGCCGGTCGAACTGGACCAACAAACCGCAGCCGGTCGAACTGGACCAACAAACCGCAGCCGGTAGAGCTGGTTCACTGGTCCACTGGTGGAGATCAAAGACTCCTCCTGGTATCTCACACTCTGTTGATCGGTGGCCTCATGTTTTTATGGAAGTTCCTCATATGAAAAGAAAAAAGACGTAATTTTTCCGTAACATTTCTTCATTAAATTAAATGTACAGTTTTGTGATGTGTGTCTACGTGTCGTGATGGAAGCTCACGGACACGTCGACTGTAACACAAACACCATCAAATACTATAAACTTTATTGTTTTTGTTGTACAACGATATACAGAGTAATGTGCAGAATGTAAACAGTGAGGAGTTATGATATAATATATGAACACCTTTTCAGTTAAACTTTAAATATAGTGAGATAGTTACATGTCAAAACGCTAAAATATCTTCTTTAGCTAAACATTAAATAGATGTTCCTCTTCCAGGACCAGGGTGTTAACTGCTGATTCTTTTGTTTTATGTAAATTGTAGAGATATCAATGATAATCATATTTACTCCATGTGACCTCTCCATCATGTGACCTCTCCATCATGTGACCTCTCCATCATGTGACCTCTCCATCATGTGACCTCTCCATCATGTGACCTCTCCATCATGTGACCTCTCCATCATGTGACCTCTCCATCATGTGACCTCTCCATCATGTGACCTCTCCATCATGTGACCTCTCCATCATGTGACCTCTCCATCATGTGACCTCTCCATCATGTGACCTCTCCATCATGTGACACCTCCATCATGTGACACCTCCATCATGTGATCTCCCCATCGCGCGTGATCTCTCTCCCCATCGCGCGTGATCTCTCTCCCCATCGCGCGTGATCTCTCTCCCCATCGCGCGTGATCTCTCTCCCCATCGCGCGTGATCTCTCTCCCCATCGCGTGTGATCTCTCTCCCCATCGCGCGTGATCTCTCTCCCATCGCGCGTGATCTCTCTCCCATCGCGCGTGATCTCTCTCCCATCGCGCGTGATCTCTCTCCCATCGCGCGTGATCTCTCTCCCATCGCGCGTGATCTCTCTCCCATCGCGCGTGATCTCTCTCCCATCGCGCGTGATCTCTCTCCCATCGCGCGTGATCTCTCTCCCATCGCGCGTGATCTCTCTCCCATCGCGCGTGATCTCTCTCCCATCGCGCGTGATCTCTCTCCCATCGCGCGTGATCTCTCTCCCCATCGCGCGTGATCTCTCTCCCATCGCGCGTGATCTCTCTCCCCATCGCGCGTGATCTCTCTCCCATCGCGCGTGATCTCTCTCCCCATTGCGCGTGATCTCTCTCCCCATCGCGCGTGATCTCTCTCCCCATCGCGCGTGATCTCTCTCCCCATCGCGCGTGATCTCTCTCCCCATCGCGCGTGATCTCTCTCCCCATCGCGCGTGATCTCTCTCCCCATCGCGCGTGATCTCTCTCCCCATCGCGCGTGATCTCTCTCCCCATCGCGCGTGATCTCTCTCCCCATCGCGTGTGATCTCTCTCCCCATCGCGTGATCTCTCTCCCCATCGCGTGATCTCTCTCCCCATCGCGTGATCTCTCTCCCCATCGCGTGATCTCTCTCCCCATCGCGTGATCTCTCTCCCCATCGCGTGATCTCTCTCCCCATCGCGTGATCTCTCTCCCCATCGCGTGATCTCTCTCCCCATCGCGTGATCTCTCTCCCCATCGCGTGATCTCTCTCCCCATCGCGTGATCTCTCTCCCCATCGCGCGTGATCTCTCTCCCCATCGCGCGTGATCTCTCTCCCCATCGCGCGTGATCTCTCTCCCATCGCGCGTGATCTCTCTCCCCATCGCGCGTGATCTCTCTCCCCATCGCGCGTGATCTCTCTCCCCATCGCGCGTGATCTCTCTCCCCATCGCGTGATCTCTCTCCCCATCGCGTGATCTCTCTCCCCATCGCGTGATCTCTCTCCCCATCGCGTGATCTCTCTCCCATCGCGCGTGATCTCTCTCCCATCGCGCGTGATCTCTCTCCCCATCGCGCGTGATCTCTCTCCCCATCGCGCGTGATCTCTCTCCCCATCGCGCGTGATCTCTCTCCCCATCGCGCGTGATCTCTCTCCCCATCGCGCGTGATCTCTCTCCCCATCGCGCGTGATCTCTCTCCCCATCGCGCGTGATCTCTCTCCCCATCGCGCGTGATCTCTCTCCCATCGCGCGTGATCTCTCTCCCATCGCGCGTGATCTCTCTCCCATCGCGCGTGATCTCTCTCCCCATCGCGCGATCTCTCTCCCCATCGCGCGATCTCTCTCCCCATCGCGCGATCTCTCTCCCCATCGCGCGATCTCTCTCCCCATCGCGCGATCTCTCTCCCCATCGCGCGATCTCTCTCCCCATCGCGCGTGATCTCTCTCCCCATCGCGCGTGATCTCTCTCCCCATCGCGCGATCTCTCTCCCCATCGCGCGTGATCTCTCTCCCCATCGCGCGTGATCTCTCTCCCCATCGCGCGTGATCTCTCTCCCCATCGCGCGTGATCTCTCTCCCCATCGCGCGTGATCTCTCTCCCCATCGCGCGTGATCTCTCTCCCCATCGCGCGTGATCTCTCTCCCCATCGCGCGTGATCTCTCTCCCCATCGCGCGTGATCTCTCTCCCCATCGCGCGTGATCTCTCTCCCCATCGCGCGTGATCTCTCTCCCATCGCGCGTGATCTCTCTCCCATCGCGCGTGATCTCTCTCCCATCGCGCGTGATCTCTCTCCCATCGCGCGTGATCTCTCTCCCCATCGCGCGTGATCTCTCTCCCCATCGCGCGTGATCTCTCTCCCCATCGCGCGTGATCTCTCTCCCCATCGCGTGATCTCTCTCCCCATCGCGCGTGATCTCTCTCCCCATCGCGCGTGATCTCTCTCCCCATCGCGTGATCTCTCTCTCCATCGCGTGATCTCGCTCCCCATCGCGCGATCTCTCTCTCCATCGCGCGATCTCGCTCCCCATCGCGCGATCGCGCTCCCCATCGCGCGTGATCTCTCTCCCATCGCGCGTGATCTCTCTCCCATCGCGCGTGATCTCTCTCCCCATCGCGCGTGATCTCTCTCCCCATCGCGCGTGATCTCTCTCCCCATCGCGCGTGATCTCTCTCCCCATCGCGCGTGATCTCTCTCCCCATCGCGTGATCTCTCTCTCCATCGCGTGATCGCTCTCCCCATCGCGTGATCTCTCTCCCCATCGCGTGATCTCTCTCCCCATCGCGTGATCGCTCTCCCCATCGCGCGTGATCTCTCTCCCCATCGCGCGTGATCTCTCTCCCCATCGCGTGATCTCTCTCCCCATCGCGTGATCGCTCTCCCCATCGCGCGTGATCTCTCTCCCCATCGCGCGTGATCGCTCTCCCCATCGCGTGATCTCTCTCCCCATCGCGTGATCGCTCTCCCCATCGCGCGTGATCTCTCTCCCCATCGCGCGTGATCTCTCTCCCCATCGCGTGATCGCTCTCCCCATCGCGTGATCTCTCTCCCCATCGCGTGATCGCTCTCCCCATCACGCGTGATCTCTCTCCCCATCGCGCGTGATCTCTCTCCCCATCGCGCGTGATCTCTCTCTCCATCGCGTGATCTCTCTCTCCATCGTGTTCCCCTGCAGGTCGTATGGCTGTGTGTTTAAAGCCCACTATAAGGAGACGGGTGAGATCGTGGCCATCAAACAGGTTCCTGTAGAGTCGGACCTCCAGGAGATCATCAAGGAGATATCCATCATGCAGCAGTGCAACAGGTACACGTTGTTTAGTGTGACAGGAAGTGAGTTCTCTTCTTCTGTGGTTCACCTCAGACTGAATGAAACCTCTACGAATCAGCTGTGAGAGAGCTGAGGACTCTTATTTTAAATATATTATTAATCCAGTCTTCACTACTTTCATCTGGCAGACGCTGTAGTCCAAAGTAACTTATATATAAATATCATAGTGAGACGTCTCTTTTCAGTGTTTTGGGGGTTTCTCATCAGCAAACATTCCGACTCCTCCAGAACAAATAGATGTTACAAAAACACTTCAACAGTTTGACTTGTCCCTTTTAATGTACCAAAGAATCTGTTCTTTGAGATAAAAAAATATATTCTGAGGTTTTCTTTATAGAAACTTGACTCTTTTGCTATAATATGCGAGAGCGAAAACAATATTTTAAATAAACATGCCTCAGGTATCCTTATGTGCATCGTCCTCCAGGTAGATTTAGGTTTCTGACAGCAGGATATAATGTTAGAATCACCTGCTTAGCTTAGCGTAGCGTTAGCTTCAGTCCTTTTTCCTGGAAACATCCTGAAGAAATACAATCATTCACCAGGAGGACAAATAATAAAATCAATGTAAAACTAACGGTAAAAAACACCAGATTCACTAAATGTCTGCTGCTCCAAACTAAAGAATGTGCTGACCGCTAAGTTACTGTTGGCAACACTGACTATGGATAAGATATGTATATATGTATATATATATATATGTATATCTGCAGAATGTAGTTTTCTTTTTCTTCTCACAAATGAATGAACTTAACTTTCCGTCTCTGTGTTCAGTCCTCATGTGGTTCGATACTACGGCAGCTACTTCAAGAACAGTGACCTGTGGATCGTTATGGAGTACTGTGGAGCAGGATCCGTGTCTGACATCATCAGGATACGAAACAAGACGGTAACACACGCACCCACACAGTTTCACACACACACACACACACAGTTTCACACACACACACACACACACAGTCTCACACACACACACAGTCTCACACACACAGTCTCACACACACACACAGTCTCACACACACACACACAGTCTCACACACACACACAGTCACACACACACACACAGTCTCACACACACACACAGTCTCACGCACACACAGTCTCACACACACACACACGGTCTCACGCACACACAGTCTCACGCACACACACAGTCTCACGCACACACAGTCTCACGCACACACAGTCTCACGCACACACAGTCTCACGCACACACACACGGTCTCACGCACACACAGTCTCACGCACACACAGTCTCACGCACACACACAGTCTCACGCACACACAGTCTCACGCACACACACACGGTCTCACGCACACACAGTCTCACGCACACACACAGTCTCACGCACACACAGTCTCACGCACACACACAATCTCACGCACACACAGTCTCACGCACACACACACGGTCTCACGCACACACAGTCTCACGCACACACAGTCTCACGCACACACAGTCTCACGCACACACAGTCTCACACACACACACACGGTCTCACGCACACACAGTCTCACGCACACACACAGTCTCACGCACACACACAGTCTCACGCACACACAGTCTCACGCACACACAGTCTCACGCACACACAGTCTCACACACACTGTCTCACACACACACAGTCTCACACACACACACAGTCTCACACACACACACAGTCTCACACACACAGTCTCACACACACAGTCTCACACACACAGTCTCACACACACACACACACACAGTCTCACACACACACAGTCTCACACACACAGTCTCACACACACACAGTCTCACACACACAGTCTCACACACACACAGTCTCACGCACACACACACACAGTCTCACACACACACAGTCTCACACACACAGTCTCACACACACACAGTCTCACACACACACACAGTCTCACACACACAGTCTCACACACAGACAGTCTCACGCACACACACACACACAGTCTCACACACACTGTCTCACACACACTGTCTCACACACACTGTCTCACACACACAGTCTCACACACACACACAGTCTCACGCACACACACAGTCTCACGCACACACACAGTCTCACACACACACACACAGTCTCACACACACACACAGTCTCACGCACACACACAGTCTCACGCACACACACAGTCTCACACACACACACACAGTCTCACGCACACACACAGTCTCACACACACAGTCTCACGCACACACAGTCTCGCACACACACACACAGTCTCACGCACACACAGTCTCACGCACACACACAGTCTCACGCACACACACAGTCTCACGCACACACACAGTCTCACACACACACACAGTCTCACACACACACACACAGTCTCGCACACACACAGTCTCACGCACACACACAGTCTCACGCACACACACAGTCTCACGCACACACACAGTCTCACGCACACACACAGTCTCACACACACACACAGTCTCACACACACACAGTCTCACGCACACACACAGTCTCACACACACAGTCTCACACACACACGCACAGTCTCACGCACACACACACAGTCTCACGCACACACACATGTCTCACACACACACAGTCTCGCGCACACACACAGTCTCACACACTCACTGTCTCACACACACACACTGTCTCACACACACACACTGTCTCACACACACACACTGTCTCACACACACACACACAGTCTCACACACACTGTCTCACACGCACACACAGTCTCACACACACACACACACACACACTGTCTCACACACACAGTCTCTCACACACACACACAGTCTCTCACAGACACACACTGTCTCACGCACACACAGTCTCACACACACACACACACACACTGTCTCACACACACAGTCTCACACACACACAGTCTCACACACACACAGTCTCACACACACACACAGTCTCATGTACACAGTCTCACGCACACACACAGTCTCACACACACGCACACTTACATACGTAGTTGGTATAGAGAACATGTGTGTGAGTAAGTCTTATTTGACTGCATAGAAAAAGAGGGAGGTAGGCACTCATTTTGAGTACTTTGACATTTGACGATACTTTTATACTTACTGTGTGTGTGTGTGTGTGTGTGTGTGTGTGTGTGTAGATAACAGAGGAGGAGATCGCCACCATCCTACAGTCCACCCTAAAGGGTTTGGAGTATCTCCACTTCATGAGGAAAATCCACAGAGACATCAAAGCAGGAAACATCCTGCTGAACGCAGAGGGTCAGGCCAAGCTGGCCGACTTCGGAGTCGCCGGACAGCTCACAGTGAGGACACATTAAATAATGACATGTGTACTGAATGTGTGTTTGGTTTAAATATAGATGCATGTCAACAGAATTAATAAAACCAGATGTAACTTTTACAACACAAGTAACGAAGCAGGAATCTTAACTAGTGAGATCGTTACAGTGTTTCAGATTTGAACAGATCTGACTCTGAATCAGTGGAGATGAAGATTCTCTTCGTGAAGAGATAACGGGAAGAAGCTCCGGTAAAAGCTCCTGATTACAACCTTTTACCGAAAAGAACGCCAACCAAGCAACTAAATGCTGACTGAGTTAAAAACAACACCACATGCATGATTAGTTGTGCTCGTGATTATTCTAGTTCATGCTAAATATACAGACGATATGACTCCACAGATACCAACTGATCACTCCGAGACAAACCCACTGAACCACTGAACTTCACTTTATACATAAATAACATCTTACCTTTGCTGCTCGGTGAGCAGAAGGTCTGAGCACCCTCTGGTGGATGAATGGTGGTACTGCACTCATCCTAAAGGCACCGGTCCGATGCATGAGCTACACTGTAGGAGAGTACCAAGTCCATATAATATATACATGAAGAGTAAAGTCAGCCAGTCTCTGACGATTTCAGTGGCTGGAAAATACTTTGAGAGACTCTGCATACCTTGTAGTAAATGAGTGACAATGCTGGTGAAGAGCGTTCGCATTATGTCGCTACACGTGTAACATCTGTACCCAACATGGCGGCGACAACAATCGTCAGGAATCGGGTGACTTTGAGATAAACAGGTTCCCTGTCTTTGTGCTCTTGGAGAACTCTTTTACGTCTGAACAACATTCATCTCTCCCTTTAGGACACCATGGCGAAGAGGAACACGGTCATCGGCACGCCGTTCTGGATGGCTCCGGAGGTCATTCAGGAGATCGGGTACAACTGTGTGGCCGACATCTGGTCTCTGGGGATCACGGCCATAGAGATGGCCGAGGGGAAGCCGCCCTACGCCGACATCCATCCCATGAGGGTGAGAGAGAGGAAGACTTTCTGTTTGGGTTTTAAAGTCTTTGTAAAGAGGAAGTACTGCACATTAGTGTGTGTGGAGAGATAGTGAGCCTCAGTTATTCTCACACGGACACGAGCTGACGTGGAATTATGAGGAGGAACCGTTTGGATCAAGAGAATTGTTGAGTGTTTCTCTCTGCATGCACTTCTTCTTCTTCCTCTCCTGAATCTCGTCTCCTCTTCCTTCGTCCTCTCCTGAATCTCGTCTCCTCTTCCTTCCTCTCCTGAATCTCGTCTCCTCTTCCTTCGTCCTCTCCTGAATCTCGTCTCCTCTTCCTTCGTCCTCTCCTGAATCTCGTCTCCTCTTCCTTCGTCCTCTCCTGAATCTCGTCTCCTCTTCCTTCGTCCTCTCCTGAATCTCGTCTCCTCTTCCTTCCTCTCCTGAATCTCGTCTCCTCTTCATTCGTCCTCTCCTGAATCTCGTCTCCTCTTCATTCGTCCTCTCCTGAATCTCGTCTCCTCTTCCTTCCTCTCCTGAATTTCGTCTCCTCTTCCTTCGTCCTCTCCTGGATCTCGTCTCCTCTTCCTTCGTTCTCTCCTGAATCTCGTCTCCTCTTCCTTCCTCTCCTGAATTCTCGTCTCCTCTTCCTTCGTCCTCTCCTGAATCTCGTCTCCTCTTCCTTCCTCTCCTGGATCTCGTCTCCTCTTCCTTCGTTCTCTCCTGAATCTCGTCTCCTCTTCCTTCCTCTCCTGAATTCTCGTCTCCTCTTCCTTCTTCCTCTCCTGAATCTCGTCTCCTCTTCATTCGTCCTCTCCTGAATCTCGTCTCCTCTTCCTTCGTCCTCTCCTGAATCTCGTCTCCTCTTCATTCGTCCTCTCCTGAATCTCGTCTCCTCTTCCTTCGTCCTCTCCTGAATCTCGTCTCCTCTTCCTTCCTCTCCTGAATCTCGTCTCCTCTTCCTTCGTCCTCTCCTGAATCTCGTCTCCTCTTCCTTCCTCTCCTGAATCTCGTCTCCTCTTCCTTCCTCTCCTGAATCTCGTCTCCTCTTCCTTCGTCCTCTCCTGGATCTCGTCTCCTCTTCCTTCGTTCTCTCCTGAATCTCGTCTCCTCTTCATTCGTCCTCTCCTGAATCTCGTCTCCTCTTCATTCGTCCTCTCCTGAATCTCGTCTCCTCTTCCGTCCTCTCCTGAATCTCGTCTCCTCTTCCTTCGTCCTCTCCTGAATCTCGTCTCCTCTTCCTTCCTCTCCTGAATCTCGTCTCCTCTTCCTTCCTCTCCTGAATCTCGTCTCCTCTTCCTTCCTCTCCTGAATTTCGTCTCCTCTTCCTTCGTCCTCTCCTGAATCTCGTCTCCTCTTCATTCGTCCTCTCCTGAATCTCGTCTCCTCTTCCTTCGTCCTCTCCTGAATCTCGTCTCCTCTTCCTTCCTCTCCTGAATCTCGTCTCCTCTTCCTTCGTCCTCTCCTGAATCTCGTCTCCTCTTCCTTCCTCTCCTGAATCTCGTCTCCTCTTCCTTCCTCTCCTGAATCTCGTCTCCTCTTCCTTCGTCCTCTCCTGGATCTCGTCTCCTCTTCCTTCGTTCTCTCCTGAATCTCGTCTCCTCTTCATTCGTCCTCTCCTGAATCTCGTCTCCTCTTCATTCGTCCTCTCCTGAATCTCGTCTCCTCTTCCGTCCTCTCCTGAATCTCGTCTCCTCTTCCTTCGTCCTCTCCTGAATCTCGTCTCCTCTTCCTTCCTCTCCTGAATCTCATCTCCTCTTCCTTCCTCTCCTGAATCTCGTCTCCTCTTCCTTCCTCTCCTGAATTTCGTCTCCTCTTCCTTCGTCCTCTCCTGGATCTCGTCTCCTCTTCCTTCGTTCTCTCCTGGATCTCGTCTCCTCTTCATTCGTCCTCTCCTGAATCTCATCTCCTCTTCCTTCGTCCTCTCCTGAATCTCGTCTCCTCTTCCTTCCTCTCCTGAATCTCGTCTCCTCTTCCTTCGTCCTCTCCTGGATCTCGTCTCCTCTTCCTTCGTTCTCTCCTGAATCTCGTCTCCTCTTCCTTCGTCCTCTCCTGAATCTCGTCTCCTCTTCCTTCCTCTCCTGAATCTCGTCTCCTCTTCCAGGCCATCTTCATGATTCCCACCAATCCTCCTCCAACGTTCAGGACCCCAGATCTGTGGTCTCTGTCCTTCCAAGACTTTGTCAGCCAGTGTTTGGTGAAGAACCCAGAAAACAGAGCGACGGCCACACAGTTATTACAGGTGAGAGTTACTACAGGTGAGAGTTATTACAGGTGAGAGTTATTACAGGTGAGAGTTATTACAGGTGAGTTATTACAGGTGAGAGTTATTACAGGTGATAGTTATTACAGGTGAGTTATTACAGGTGAGAGTTATTACAGGTGATAGTTATTACAGGTGAGAGTTATTACAGGTGAGAGTTACTACAGGTGAGAGTTATTACAGGTGAGAGTTATTACAGGTGAGAGTTATTACAGGTGAGAGTTATTACAGGTGAGTTATTACAGGTGAGAGTTATTACAGGTGATAGTTATTACAGGTGAGAGTTATTACAGGTGAGAGTTATTACAGGTGAGAGTTATTACAGGTGAGTTATTACAGGTGAGAGTTATTACAGGTGATAGTTATTACAGGTGAGAGTTATTACAGGTGAGAGTTATTACAGGTGAGAGTTATTACAGGTGAGTTATTACAGGTGAGAGTTATTACAGGTGAGAGTTATTACAGGTGAGAGTTATTACAGGTGAGAGTTATTACAGGTGAGAGTTATTACAGGTGAGTTATTACAGGTGAGTTATTACAGGTGAGAGTTATTACAGGTGAGAGTTATTACAGGTGAGAGTTATTACAGGTGAGAGTTATTACAGGTGAGAGTTATTACAGGTGAGAGTTATTACAGGTGAGAGTTATTACAGGTGAGTGTTATTACAGGTGAGAGTTATTACAGGTGATAGTTATTACAGGTGATAGTTATTACAGGTGAGAGTTATTACAGGTGATAGTTATTACAGGTGATAGTTATTACAGGTGATAGTTATTACAGGTGAGAGTTATTACAGGTGAGAGTTATTACAGGTGAGAGTTATTACAGGTGAGAGTTATTACAGGTGAGAGTTATTACAGGTCAGAGTTATTACGGGTCAGAGTTATTACGGGTGATAGTTATTACGGGTGATAGTTATTACATGTGAGTTATTACAGGTGAGTTATTACAGGTGAGTTATTACAGGAGAGAGTTATTACGGGTGAGAGTTATTACGGGTGAGAGTTATTACGGGTGAGAGTTATTACGGGTGAGAGTTATTACGGGTGAGAGTTATTACGGGTGAGAGTTATTACGGGTGATAGTTATTACAGGTGAGAGATTACGTGAGAGTTATTACAGGTGAGTTATTACGGGTGAGTTATTACGGGTGAGTTATTACGGGTGAGTTATTACGGGAGAGAGTTATTACGGGTGAGAGTTATTAAAGGTGAGAGTTATTACGGGTGAGAGTTATTACGGGTGAGAGTTATTAAAGGTGAGAGTTATTACGGGAGAGAGTTATTACGGGTGAGAGTTATTACGGGTGAGAGTTATTACGGGTGAGAGTTATTACGGGTGAGAGTTATTACGGGTGAGAGTTATTACGGGTGAGAGTTATTACGGGTGAGAGTTATTACGGGTGATAGTTATTACAGGTGAGAGATTACGTGAGAGTTATTACAGGTGAGTTATTACAGGTGAGTTATTACAGGTGAGAGTTATTACAGGTGAGAGTTATTACAGGTGAGGGTTATTACAGGTGAGTTATTACGGGTGAGTTATTACGGGTGAGTTATTACGGGTGAGTTATTACGGGAGAGAGTTATTACGGGTGAGAGTTATTAAAGGTGAGAGTTATTACGGGTGAGAGTTATTACGGGTGAGAGTTATTAAAGGTGAGAGTTATTACGGGTGAGAGTTATTACGGGAGAGAGTTATTACGGGTGAGAGTTATTACGGGTGAGAGTTATTACGGGTGAGAGTTATTACGGGTGAGAGTTATTACGGGTGAGAGTTATTACGGGTGATAGTTATTACGGGTGAGAGATTACGTGAGAGTTATTACAGGTGAGTTATTACAGGTGAGTTATTACAGGTGAGAGTTATTACAGGTGAGAGTTATTACAGGTGAGGGTTATTACAGGTGAGTTATTACAGGTGATAGTTATTACATGTGATAGTTATTACATGTGAGTTATTACAGGTGAGTTATTACGGGTGAGTTATTACAGGTGAGTTATTACGGGTGAGAGTTATTACAGGTGAGTTATTACAGGTGAGTTATTACAGGTGAGTTATTACAGGTGAGAGTTATTACAGGTGAGGGTTATTACAGGTGAGTTATTACAGGTGATAGTTATTACATGTGATAGTTATTACATGTGAGTTATTACAGGTGAGTTATTACGGGTGAGTTATTACAGGTGAGTTATTACAGGTGAGTTATTACAGGTGAGTTATTACAGGTGAGTTATTACAGGTGAGTTATTACAGGTGAGTTATTACAGGTGAGTTATTACAGGTGAGTTATTACGGGTGAGAGTTATTGCGGGTGAGAGTTATTGCGGGAGAGAGTTATTACGGGAGAGAGTTATTACGGGAGAGAGTTATTACGGGTGAGAGTTATTACGGGAGAGAGTTATTACGGGAGAGAGTTATTACGGGTGAGAGTTATTACGGGAGAGAGTTATTACGGGAGAGAGTTATTAAAGGTGAGAGTTATTACGGGAGAGAGTTATTAAAGGTGATAGTTATTACGGGTGAAAGAGTTATTACAGGTAATATATATATATATATATATATATATATATATATATACACTGTGTGTGTGGGTTACTCACTGTCTCTCAGGTTGTGGCATGTTAATTCATATTGGGCAGCAAGATATCCTTGATATATTCTCTCTCTCTTTCCTTCAGCATCGCTTCATCAAGTCAGCTAAACCCAGCTCCATCCTCAGAGCTCTGATCACAGACGCCATGGAGATCAAACTGAAGAGACAAGAGGAGGCGGAGCAAAGAGAGCAGGAAGACGAAGACAACTCGGTAAAGTTAAACCGTAACCGCTGGCTGATTTATTCTACATTTAGATCTCCTTTGACCTCCACAAACCTATTTACAATCACACAAAATCAATTACACTAAAAAAACATGTAAGAATCAGAAAATAAATAATAATAAGATCGATATCGGCCAATATTCAGTTGCAGTTAGCTGATCTTTGATCATGTTTCATTGTAAACAACCAGTCAGTGTTTAAATCAAAAGGAGGAGAGCTAGTAATGTTAGCAGCACCGCTAACGGCTAACCAACAGGAGGAGAGCTAGTAACGTTAGCAGCACCGCTAACGGCTAACCAACAGGAGGAGAGCTAGTAACGTTAGCAGCACCGCTAACGGCTAACCAACAGGAGGAGAGCTAGTAACGTTAGCAGCACCGCTAACGGCTAACCAACAGGAGGAGAGCTAGTAACGTTAGCAGCACCGCTAACGGCTAACCAACAGGAGGAGAGCTAGTAACGTTAGCAGCACCGCTAACGGCTAACTGTTTATTTTATTTTTATATATATATATATAAATTATTATTATTATTATTTTTAAATTGTATTTATATCGTATCGACTGTCTCACTGAGCTTTCTGTTATTGTTATTATTGCTTTATAAACTCGCTACATCAACAGTTGTTATTGATGTCGGTGTTATGACGTCATTACTTCCCATCATACAGTTTGTTGTTGGACCTCAAACCACCAGACCACCAGCAGCTCACCTTACACCTGTGTGATAAAGTCCTTTCTGTGTTCCAGGATGAAGACGAGGTGGACCAGGGCACGATGGTGAGAGCAGGAACCAAAGACTCTGGAACCATCCGGGCCGCCGGCTCGTTGGCCGGTTCCCTCAGCGGGACGGCTCGGACGATGATCTCACACGACGACGATGACGAGGACACGGGAACCATGAGGTCACAGCTGGGAACCATGGTCATCAACTCTGATGACGAGGACGAGGAAGAAGCTGGAACTATGAAAAGTAAGATTAGTGAGTCCTGCGTAGAGATGAGGAACACAAACGTCATCACCACCGGGAAGCGTTTGGCAGTTTACTGAGATGAGAGTAAGAGGAACAACTGATGAGGAACTATTTATAAATCTACGTCTCGTTGTTTGAAAGCCAAAGTGTGACATGACAACGTGTCAGAGTTCTGCTTCTGAACCTGTGCGGTAGCTGCTGAGCACAGATTGAAAGGTTCAGTGAGTTCAGGCCGATCTTCTTAAATCAAAGAGTCTAAAACGTTAAAACGTTTGGTTCCTCTTCAGGATCCTCAGCTCGACTTTGTTTTTTATCCACTAGAGGGCGCAGTGTGACCGTCACACTCACTGAGGCTCACTGTGTGTGTGTGTGTGTGTGTGTGTGTGTGTGTGCGTGTGTGTGCGTGTGCGCTGACTTCCAAAGCTGTGTCTGTTGTCACTTTTTTAAAAATGAAAACGTAGCACTTACCCTCCCGTTCCCCCTCAGATGAACACTGTTAGCTCTGTTAGCATTGTTAGCTCTGTTAGCTGTGAGCCGCTGGCTCGCCGTCACCAAGGCAAGGCAGTTTATTTGTATCGCACATTTCAACAACAAGGTAATTCAAAGTGCTTCACATAAAACCATTAAAAGCATCAAAACATAAGGCAAAAGAAAAGGAGATTTAAAAACAATTAAGAACATTCATTGAAACAATAAAAAGCTACAAATAGAATAAAGGTTGCAGTGTAAGAAATAAAATACAGTAGTAAAATGCAGAAATGTATTAATATCCTTGAATGTGGTTGAATTAAAGGCAGCCAACAGAAAAGTCTTCAGTCTTGATTTAAATGAGCTGAGGGTCTCAGCAGACCTGCAGCTTTCTGGGACTTTGTTCCAGATATGTGGAGCAGAAAAACTGAACGCTGCTTCTCCATGTTTAGTTCTGACTCTGGGAACAGGAAGTAGACCGGTCCCAGATGACCTGAGGGGTCGGGATGGTTCATAAGGTAGCAGCAGATCAGAGATGTATTTTGGCCCTAAACCATTCAGTGCTTTGTAAACCAACAGCAGGATTTTAAAGTCAATTCTTTGTTGGACAGGAAGCCAGTGCAAAGACATCAGAACTGGAGTGATGTGGTCCACCCTCCTGGTCTTAGTGAGGACTCGAGCTGCAGCGTTCTGAATCAGCTGCAGCTTTCTGACGGACTTTTTACAGAGACCTGTAAACACACCGTTACAGTAGTCCAGTCTGCTGAAGATAAATGCATGGACAAGTTTTACCTGTTGAGACATAAGTCCTCTAATCCTTGATGTATTCTTCAGGTGATAGGAGGCTGATTTTGTAATTGTCTTGATATGGCTGTTCAGGTTGAGGTCTGAATCCATAACTACACCTAGAGTTCTGGCTTGTTTGTGGTTTTTAACATCAGTGATTGAAGCTGAGTGCTGACATTCAATCGTTCGTCCTTGGTACCAAAAACAATTACTTCTGTTTTATCTTTGTTTAATAGTTGGAATGCTGTTAAGCATTCCAACTATTGTTCTTCGAATCTTTATTCAACTTCACTCAACTATTTCTTCCGTACGTTTTTTGCTACTTAACTCCTTCCACATTTTTTAAGCTACAGAAACCGTTCAACTATCAAAATGTTCAGTTTTTTCAGCTCATGTCTATGACTTTTCATATTTCTAACCTTTAAACTTTTTGAATTATTAAGCTTTTTGCAACTTTTATTTTGAATGGGATGTCTGTGGAGAATATTTGAAAATCCTCTTAAACTTTTCCAACTTTCAAATCCTTCAACTTCCTCATACTTTCAGCTACAGACACAATTTTAACTTTAAACTGTTGAGAAAATCCTGATCTATTGCCGCATTATTCAGCTTTTTGATATCTTTTATACTTTTTGAACTGTCCCATTTTAACTTTTATGATTTTTCAGCCCTTTTCTGACTTTATAATGGGTGTGTATTGCACAGCTTAGAGTGCATGATGTCACCGCTAGAGTGAAGAGCAGCTTGAGATTCTTGTGAAAAAAAGATTTGTGTTTTGCCACTGAGTCCACAATCTTCACTCTTCATGCATAATTTCTGGATTTAAAGTAGCTAATCTTGTCCTTGTCGTAGACAAATGACTGTGGAATCCCACAGATTTACACATTTGACACAGAAGCCTGTAATTGAGAGGAAAACCAACTTTCTGCTCCATAGAGACCAATGTTAAATTTTGCTTCAAAAACATCTTCCACAGAACACGGTACCCCATTTCTAGATCGCCAGTTAAGCCACATTTTTTACACTACAGACACAATTTTTACAGGATCTGTTCTTCAACTCATCCTTCCTCTCATTTATTAATATCGGAGCAATAGGAGCTACGGTTATGGGAGTTTTGAGGATTTGTTTGAGCGGTGTTTCCCCGTTTTATCTCCATGAAAAGGCTGCAAGGACACAGGTGTTTCTGATTAAGCTAATTAGTGATGTTGGTAAACACCCAGTCTCACAGACACACACGCTCTCTCTCTCTGTGTGTGTGTGTGTCTCTCATACAGTCATTCAGGTCTTAGAGCTCTTTACAGGAACCCCCCCCCCACACACACACACACCCCATTTTTAAATAAAAGCCCCACAGAATGAATTCTAACTGGAATGCTTACGATGAAGCCTGACGTTTAATAACCGGTTTGTGTTTATCTAACATCATGAGTCCATCTCTTCCCCCCCCCCACACCCCATTTCAAAATAAAAGCCCCACAGAGTGAATTCTAACTGAAATGCTTGTGATGAAGCCTGTCATTTAATAACCTGTTTGTGTGTTTCATACTTTCTGATTCTGTCTCCTCCCCCTCTCTCCCTCACCCAGCCCCACCCTTTCAAAAATAAAAGCCCCATGGATTAACTGTATTGAAACATTAAGCTCAAAATTAGGCTTTTTTGTTGAAATAATGAATGCTCTTACTAATACTGTGACAACTACTACTACTACTGCTGCTAATATTTCTAGTATTACTACTACTACTACTTATACTACAACTTTTGCTGTTGCTACTACTACTGCTACTGCTATTACTGCTATTACTGCTACCATCAATATTATTACTACCACTACTGCTATTACTACTACTACCACTACTACTATTACTTATACTACAACTGCTACTACTACTACTGCTATTGATGCTACTACCAGTACTAATACTACTACAGCTATTAGTACGACTGCTACTTCAAATACTGCCATTACTACTACTACTTCTACTACTACTACTGTTATATTAAATACTACGACCACTACTACAGCTATTACTACTACTGCTGATTCTACTACTTCTTCTAATTACTAATACTTCTACGACTACTAATACTTCTACTACAACTTCTAGTACTACTGCTACTACAAATATCACTACTGCTACAACTAGTACTTATTCTGCTACTAAGACTTCTGCTGCTAATAATACTTCTACTACGACTACAACTTCTTGTACTACTACAACAAATATCACTACCACTGAAAGTTTTTAAGCTACAGAAACTGTTCAAATATCAAAATGTTCCGCTCTTTCAGGAGAGGTGTGATATGACTTTTCATATTTGTAATCTTTAAACTTTTTGAATTATTAAGCTTTTGGCAATTGTTTTTGAATTGGATATCTATTTTCAGCAATGTTTTTGCAATTAATTTCAGTTTTCAGCATTCCAACGCATTTTCAGCAGGAAATGCATTTTCTAGTTGAAGAACATTCTGGCACATACAGTTGTTGATTTGTTCAATGCAGTTACCCAGCCCTTTTATGGGATTATAGTCCCCTGGTGATATAGTTATGTAGATTTGTGCGTCGTCTGCATCATTATGATAACACACTTTGTTGTTTTCCATAATCTGAGCTAGTGGACCATGTAGATGTTGAACAGAAGAGGCCCCAGTATTGAACCTTGGGGAACACCACATGTCATTTTAGTAAGCTCTGATGTGTAATTAGCTAGTATTCTCTGTCCTTCAAGTAGGATTCAAACCAGTTAAGTGCTGTGCCAGAGTCCCACCCAGATATTTAGTCTTTCTAGTAGTATGGCATGGTCGACCGTGTCGAATGCAGCACTGAGATCCAGTAATACTAAGACTGAACTTCTGCCATTGTCTGTGTTTAAGTGGATGTCGTTGAAAACCTTAACAAGAGCAGTTTCAGTGCTGTGGTGCTGTCGAAAGCTTGACTAGAGGACATCAAAACAGTTATGTTGAGAGCTGTTTAGATCTCAATCTCATTTTACACCTTTTTAAATGTATTTGAGGATCCGACTTAAACCAGTGAGTCCTTCACCTTGTTGTTGTTGTTGTTGTTGTTGTTGTTGTTTATGGAGGGATGGGTGGAGCGGCCTGGACTCTTTGTTGCAGTGTGGGAGTCGTCAGCGTTGGACTCTGTTTCATGTGTTTGTGTTTGTACACTAAAGAATCAACCTCAGTGAGACACGACGACACGCTGAGTTTAGTTCATGTTTGTTCCTCTGTGACGTTTAGTTTAATGTGACGATATTAAACCTCCTACACAACATCCACAGAGCTTTATGTTCATGAGCCAATGGAGACCGGCAGCTTCAGCTGATGGCAGCTTCTGGATGGTGAGTGGGGTCATTTTCCCAGCATGCATTGCCCTCCCTAACACAGCCTGGATCAGGTTTACTGGCAAGAAGGTTTGTTCACATAAATAAACATATTGAGAGAAAAGAGAGAAATGTAAAATGTATAAAGGAAAGAGCAGAAAGAAGATTAAACACATGAATATGAAATGCATTCATTTTCCTCCACACACACACACTACTGTCTCATATACACACACCCACACACACACTAATGTCTCTGACACACACACACAGTCTCCTGTCTGACGTCCTAGTATTGAGTTAGTATGGATCTCCACTGCTGGCAGTTCAAACAGCATTAACACAAGAACATTCAGACTTTATAATCACATTAGTGTCCTGTGTGTGTGTGTGTGTGTGTGTGTGTCATGCTAATGACCACAGTCTGATGCTAAAGGGACCTTGAGGATCCTGATCACATATTGATCCTCACTAATGGAGCTGAATAATAAAAAGCCTTTTAATTCGTCGTGATCAGACTCTGAGTTTCTCTCACTGAGGTTTATGTTGGTGAGTTATGAGATCACAGCAGCGTTTACCGTAAACCCTCTGAACGTCAGGCGGTTTTGCGATGTTTTTTTGTCTCGTGTCATATTTTACGTTTGTTTAACTTCAAAATAAAAGTCCTGCTCCTCCTATATAAACAGAACCATCGCTACTAGAAGTAGAGAGAAGTAGAACATGTCTTTGGAGCAGCATAACAGTCAGAATGACATCAATCATTACAAAGACAATGGAATCTATACATCCAACATGTTTACAAAGTGTCCACAAGAGTCACCAATGTTGGTACGGAGGTTCACTTCAGTTACATTATGATGCCTTCAGGCTCTGCTCAGTGAACAGGACTACTGGCTGAAGCTACATTATGATGCCTTCAGGCTCTGCTCAGTGAACATGAGTACTGGCTGAAGCTACATTATGATGCCTTCAGGCTCTGCTCAGGGAACATGAGTACTGGCTGAAGCTACATTATGATGCCTTCAGGCTCTGCTCAGGGAACACGAGTACTGGCTGAAGCTACATTATGATGCCTTCAGGCTCTGCTCAGATGTCTCGTGTCTCTGACGGAGGTCTGGTGTCTCTGACGGAGGTCTGGTGCCTGTGACGGAGGTCTCGTGTCTCTGACGGAGGTCTGGTGTCTCTGACGGAGGTCTGGTGCCTGTGACGGAGGTCTCGTGCCTGTGACGGAGGTCTCGTGTCTCTGACGGAGGTCTCGTGTCTCTGACGGAGGTCTCGTGTCTCTGACGGAGGTCTGGTGCCTGTGACGGAGGTCTCGTGCCTCTGACGGAGGTCTGGTGCCTGTGACGGAGGTCTGGTGCCTGTGACGGAGGTCTCGTGCCTGTGACGGAGGTCTCGTGTCTCTGACGGAGGTCTCGTGTCTCTGACGGAGGTCTGGTGCCTGTGACGGAGGTCTGATGCCTCTGACGGAGGTCTGGTGCCTGTGACGGAGGTCTCGTGTCTCTGACGGAGGTCTCGTGTCTTTGCTGAGTCAGATAAATGTCAAACTGACTTTGACAGCAGCTGTCTTTGAATCTCTTTGAATCTCTTTTGAGTCTGTTTTTACAGTATGATGCTGTTTTAGAATCTCACTTCAGACATTTGTAGCAGCTCAGTTTATGTTCTATTTATAGTGTTTCATGTGTCTGCAGACACAGACACATGAAACAAAAGACAAAGCGTAGATGCACTTATGACTGAGTCCACTGAGGCTGAGATGTGTTTACATGGAAGCGTCACGTTTTGAATGTACTTTTCCATCTCTGAGCCGTAACCATGTTCTCTCGTCTTTAAATGCTTTGCTGGGAACGTCTACATGTTCTACTCACTAGTACAGTGACTCACTCTCAATGTACACAGTAGTGGATTCAGCTCTTTGTTCTCGGTACGTATTAGAGATTCATTTAGTCCTCTCTAGAGTCCACTCTCTTTCAGTTCAAACTGTGGAAACCTTTCACGTTGCTGGTTTACAGGCTGTGCGACAGAATAAAGTTACTAATCCCACTGAGGCCTCAAGCTAACCAGCAGCTTCTCTGGTTGAACATCACTACACGGCGTTAAATCATCAATAAATACAAACAGCCGGTTTACTTGAGACGTCTTAGTTTCGGGAACTCTATCTTCTCATTTTCAACCTGGAAAGTTCCTTTTATTCTGTTCTATGGAAGGTAAGCAAGTCCACTGACAACCGTTCTGATTGGTCAGAAACGAATGGGCTTGTCAGTGGGCGACCAACAGGTTTATTACTCTTTGTTATTTATTGTTTGTGTTGTTGGCATCGGGCCGTCAGCCTCTCATTGTGAGTGCTGATGCACTTTAATATTACAATGAATCGTGTGTTTTGTTGACGTTGCTTCCAGTAAAAAAGACTCATCATTTCCTCTCAATCTGCTGCCAGAAATGTGGACAAGTCCCTAAATGAGAGTAAATCAGAAGAACGGGCTCAGAACACGCAGACTTTAAATCAACTTTGTGACTTTGTGAAGCGTCGCTCGGCTCCTCGTGTCCGTCTCTCCTGATGAAAACAAATGCAGCAAGTTTTCCTCTTGAAGATGTTTGACATTCAGACGTTTATGATTCTGATCACCACAGATCTGAATGTAAACACGCAGACGCATACAAACAAACACCAGATACCAGAATCAAAGAGATGATGGATCTCTATGAGTCAGAGCTTCTTCTTCACCTGAAAATGTTGGAAGAACCTGCAGCTGGTTTCCTTCAACGATGACTTCTCAGAGCTCCGTCCAGCGTGGAGGAGAATAAACATTCATTCTGTTACAGCGATGGGATGTTTGCTTCCTGTTATCGTGGTGTTTGTGTGTGGTTTGGTTCTCCAGCTCCTCACGAAAAGTCCGTTACAAACACGACCCAGAGGCTGCAACAGAAACCGGAGACCGGACCAGTTAAAGAGTCATAATCAGGCAGATCTATTCAAAAGACAAGTCAGTTATCAGTGATGTCACTATGAAAAATGTCTGCAGCAAACAAAACCAAAACAGCAACCGTGTCAGCAGAGAAAGAGACCTCCATGTTCAGGAGCTGAGCTTTTAGAGCTCTGGTAGAGACCTGTCAATCAGCGTGTAGCCCCGCCCTAAAGCATCCCCTGCTTTATGGTCTATTATAGACCTGTCAATCAGTGTGTAGCCCCGCCCTAAAGCATCTCCTGCTTTATGGTCTGTTTGACTCTAAATGGACCATAATGTATTAAATGAACATCATGCTGTATTGAAGAAGACTTGAAACTAGAGATTGAGACCATAAACTCATGTTTACTGAGGTAATAAATCAAGAGAGAAGTAGTCATTTTCTCATAGATTTCTATACAACCAGACATGTATTTGCAACCGGAGGAAAAAGACCGGTGACCCCTAGTGGACTGGAGGCGTCATCACATCAGTGTAAAACCTCTAGAGGAGACTTTATGTCACGTTTAGTCCGACTAGATGGAATGAATTTCCATATAAGGACTCGTCATTACATGTAAATGTTATGCAGCATTTATGTCTCTGTCTGACGTCTCTGTCCTGAACATTCATTAGTTATGATTATTATTGAAAGCTGATGGGTCAACTAGCTGGTTCTCAGGGCTCCAGAGGCAGCGTTGTTTCTTCTCTTTTAAAGAATATACGTATTTTGGGTTTCTCTAAAGTACGTCTTGTCACCACCTTGCCTGCCAGTAGATAACACTTAGTCTTAACAAAGACGCTCGCGCTCTCATCTCAGCCCGGTCCACCTACTACTCACACCTCATACACTCTGGCTCTTCTAACCCAAAGGCTCTGTTCTCTACAATAAACAAGCTTCTCAAACCCAAGGACAACACCTCCACATCCTTCACAGTGAACAAATGCAGCTCTTTTCTTTCATTTTTCCAAACAAAAATTGACACCATCTACAGCAACCTGAACACCTCCCCCGCCTTTTCCATCTCTCCACCTGCCCCCCCCTCCACCCCTCAGCCCCTTTCTCAGTTCTCCCTTGTGTCCCCGTTGGAGCTGCCTAAATTCACAACTGGAATGAGAAGCTCCACCTGCATCCTGGATCCTATCCCATCTAACCTGGTCAAGGACTGTCTCCCAGCCATCTCACCACTCATCACAGTCATCATCAACTCCTCCCTCAGCTCCGGTTCAGTCCCCGACACACTTAAACTGGCTGCTGTCACCCCCATCCTCAAACAACCTGGACTTGACCCTGACACCATGAGCAATTTCCGTCCCATTTCCAATCTTCCCTTTCTGTCAAAAATACTGGAACGCATTGTCGCCACACAACTCAAAGCCCACCTCATCTCCAACGATCTGTTCGAGCCATTTCAATCTGGTTTCCGCTCACAGCACAGCACTGAAACAGCCCTCCTCAAAGTCACCAACGACCTCCTCCTCTCCTCAGACGCTGGTCATCTCAACATTCTCATCCTCCTCGACCTCACCGCAGCTTTTGACACCATCAACCACAACATCCTTCTCTCCCGCCTCGAATCCTCCCTCAACATCACCGGAACTGCTCTCTCCTGGATTAAATCATATCTCACAAACAGACAACAGTTCATCAGTATCAACAACCGCACCTCCTCCACTGCTCCTCTGTCTCAAGGCGTCCCCCAGGGTTCGGTGCTTGGTCCTCTTCTGTTCATCCTCTACTTGCTCCCTCTTGGTAACATCATACGTCAACATGGACTTCACTTTCACTGTTACGCCGATGATGTCCAACTCTACATCTCCAAAAAAGCCATCACCACTGCTACTCACTCCACTCTCACCAACTGCCTCACTGACATTAAATCATGGATGCAAACCAACTTCCTCAAACTGAACTGTGATAAATCTGACATGATCATCATCGGTCCCAAATCCCTCACCAAAACCTGTCACAACTTCTGCCTCACCATCGACAACTCCACTCTGTCTCCCTCCCCACACATCCGCAACCTCGGAGTCATGTTTGACAGCAACCTCTCCTTTGAACACCACGTCAACCAAATCACCAGAACTGCCTTTTTCCACTTAAAAAACATGGCCCGTCTCCGCCCATCACTCTCCTCATCTGCTGCTGAAACTCTGATCCACGCCTTCATCACCTCCAGAATTGACTACTGCAACAGCATTCTTTACGGCACATCATCCAAAATCCTAAATAAACTCCAGTACATCCAGAACTCTGCTGCTCGCCTGCTCACCGTGACCACATCACCCCTGTTCTCCAGAACGTCCACTGGCTCCCCGTCCCACAACGGATCCAATACAAAATCCTTCTCCTCACTCACAAAGCCCTCCACAATCAGGCCCCCTCCTACCTCACCGACCTGCTTCACCACCACACTCCATCCCGCCGGCTCCGCTCCTCTGATGCCTCCTGTCCCTTCCACTCAGGACCAAGCACCGGACATGGGGCGACAGAGCCTTCTCCATATCTGCCCCCTCCCTCTGGAACTCTCTCCCCAAAAACATCCGAGATTGCACTGACCTTTCCACATTCAAATCACAAATCAAAACTCACCTGTTCAAAACTGCTTTTAATGTGTGACTATTATTGTGTACTTTGTTTTTAGTGTATTGTTTTTATATATGATGATTTTAATGTAAAGTGTCTTTGAGTGTCATAAAAAGCGCTATATAAATAAAATGTATTATTATTATTATTAGAGATAAAAAAATAACTAAAAAATCAATAATACATTTTTTAATAATCCAACCCTTTTTCTTTCATTTTACCCGGAGATAACGGCACGACATTCAGAAACACAATACTTTAACACTACACGATTATGGGACAGTATGTATCTCTTGATATCTACAGATGTATTTATTATGAATAATTCCTTGTGGATCAGGCCGACCCCCAGTTTAATGGTAGTAAACCACCTCCTGGTTCTGATCTCTTATCTCACCTGAACCTCTGAATTCATCCACATATTATAGAGTTTATGTTTCGTTGAGCAGCAAAGTGGAACTACAATCTGCATCTTGTTGTACTATGACGATGAAACAAAGCTGAGAAGATGTTTCTGTACATGTGAATAATCTTTATTACATAATAACTTAAGGGACCAGAACAGAAAGTGTTTGCATGTAGACTCAGTGAGATCCTCTGTGGCCCCACAGCAGCTTATTAAAGCCATCAATCAAACACGGAGACTCTAAAGAACTCCACACATTCATCCACTGTGGCTTCACTAGGGTTGTATACATTTACACACACACACACACACACACTGTTTACCCTCCTACTCTACCTGCAGCGCTTCACTTTATTCTTTATTTCATTGGATCTCTTGTTTGGTTCTCTGTGATCATCTATATCGATCGTCTGTCCATCGTCTGTCCATCGTCTGTCCATCGTCTGTCCATCGTCTATCCATCGTCTGTCCATCGTCTATCCATCGTCTACCCATCGTCTGTCCATCGTCTGTCCATCGTCTGTCCATTGTTGGGAACTAATGGAGCGTGTTTGGGTTATCAGCATTTAAGAAACTGAATTCTTGACATCAATAGAATTATTAATGTATGTAACAATTATTAATGATTATTAATAACAACGGGGCACCACCCTGCGAACAGGGACCAATAACCAAACGATAAACCTAAGTCTCATAATTAGTGGTCACTCATAATGTCAATAGTCGGGGTGCGACTACACATTCAGTGACAGTGAAGGGTTGAATTCGAGCACAGACTACTAGATACAGTTTCATCAAATACATATGCACAAGTAATCACAGACGACTGCTCCTTAAAGTATAACAGGGTTTATTAAATCAGAATAATAAATGATCAGATCAATTAATATTGCAACCAACAAACGTTATCATACAATTGTATATGCCTAATACCTAAAGAAAAGAATAAAATGGATGAGGGTGTATATCAGTGTGTGTGTGTGTGTGTGTGCGGGTCTGTGGGTGAAAAGGAAGGTGGGGGTCTTACAGCTACTGCTAAAGACTACAAAGATGGCGGCGTCGAGTGACGCGGACAAAAGGGGAGGGGCCTTAAAGATACTACAGCTAGACTACCACCAGATGGCGGAGTCGAGTGACTCGGACAAAATGGCGGTGAGACTGCTGTATGTAATCACGTGTGCCGATGCACACGTGTGTTGTGAGGCGATCGTTTGAACGGGGTTTCCCCCAGGGGCAGAGATAGGAGCTGTGTGTGTGCGTGTTACGTGAGAGGAGCAGGAAAAGAAAAAGGAGCGAGAACTCGACGTGAATCACACTTCGGCGTGCGGTCCGCGTTGTAGTGAGAATGGGGGAGTCGCTGGCCGTATCGTACACAAAGTGCCGTTGTCGGTAGAACTGCCGGCAGTTATGTACGATAGCCGAGATTCCACACTTCACTCACAGAGCTGATTTAATGAGGAGAGAATACCACACGAAGTGTAATAAAACAAATGAAAATAAATCCCAAGCAAACAGTCATAGCAGTTAATACACAAATACAGCGGAGCTTCTCTAGTCCGTAATGATTGCGTAAATACCTCCGTATAATGCGACAGTGTCTTAACACAAACAGAATACGGGAATGTACCATTGAGCGGAGAGTGTGATCCGCGAGGAGTTGCGCAATACCTCGATATCACGCGACAGTAACTTAAACACACAAAAACACGGGAATATCAACGTATAAATGAATGGCCTGAATTAAACTTAAGTTAATTTAAGATAAGCTCTGCCCAGATGCAATGAACCTTACTTTTAGATGCTTTTCGTTGCAAGTTGTAGAGTGTTCGTGGAAGAGTTGTCCTTTTTCCTCGAGAGGAAGGGGGGCTGCTTCTCAGCGCGGCGTTTGAGCTGGCGCTGTTTCGGTCCGTCGTGGCGTAGCTCGCTCTGGAGCAAACGCAGGTCCGATCTGTACTCGCTGCAGAGAGGACAGGTTAACTTCGGGTGAGGCGGCGTGTCGGCGCGTCTTCCCGGGAATCGTCGGAGAAGGAGTGAGGCTTAGCGTCTTCCTTCGGCCGGAATGTGTACACAAAAAGAAAAAGCGGAGAAACGGATCGCGGAAGTGATTCGTTCCAGCGGGATAAGGCCTTAACTCAGAATGGAGCACTGTCTGTTTCGTCCAGCGAAATGTGTTCCTGTCAGGGCTTGATGAGGGGGGGAAGGCCGTTGCTTCCTCGTGGCCAGCGTCGCTAGCGTGGCGCTGGAGGGGGAAAGCTGAATCTTCTGTAGCCGGGACGGAGGTCCGGGGCGAAGAGAGCGTTTGCGTGCCTCCTTCTATCCCGGAGGGATTGGTGGAAAAGCGGAGAAATGTGAGTTGCCGGCAGTTTTGTAGAACAGTGGTTGAACCACAGGGGTCCTGGGGTCTCTTGGCCCTCGGCCAATGAGATTGCAGCGGTGCATTCAGGTGACCATGGTTTTTTTGGGGGGGGGAAATTCACACCCTAATGTGAAATTCCTTCAGAGGAGGTTTGCTCTTATCAAACCACAATCAGGATGAAACCTTTGCTTGAAAAAAGGAAGGCCTGATTCTCTTTGTCCACAGCACATGTTGAAGCCATATGCTCAGACCCCAACACCATCGTCTATCCATCGTCTGTCCATCGTCTGTCCATCGTCTGTCCATCGTCTATCCATCGTCTGTCCATCGTCTGTCCATCGTCTGTCCATCGTCTGTCCATCGTCTGTCCATCGTCTGTCCATCGTCTGTCCATCGTCTGTCCATCGTCTGTCCATCGTCTGTCCATCGTCTCTCCATCGTCTGTCCATCGTCTGTCCATCGTCTGTCCATCGTCTGTCCATCGTCTATCCATCGTCTATCCATCGTCTATCCATCGTCTATCCATCGTCTATTGTATTGAATTAGTTCAGATATCTTACGGCGATCTGGTTCTTATTGCTGCTTTAATGATGCAACTGATCCTCTGAACTGTTGGTTGTGTTGTCTAACAGAAATATGTGATATATTTACAGTATTAACATTAATATCAACATGCTAAATGAACTACTTCTCTGAACACAAAGCCACAGACAGCATCTCCTCCTGTTTTATCTGATCCTGCACATCTTGTGCTGCAGTCATGAAGGCGAGCTAACGGACTGGATTCTGAATATTAGCCGACATAAACACAAACTAAGTATCACTAGTTCAACATTAAGCGTGGAGGTTCACCTCCACAGATGTACCGAGGCGTTTACACTTATTACAGTGAACTTAATCGTTCTTTAAGCCTTTTTTCAGGAAGAAGAAACTACTGAACTCGTTAGATTTAAATCTTAGTTTTAAATCAATGTGTCGATGAGTCGATGAAGAGAATCTTTGACGGAGGACGAGTCCTTTAGGTCCCGTTAGATCCAAAGTTAGCTACAACTTTGGATCTCTTAAGGTGGACTGATCTTTAAGGTGGACCAGCTGCTCTCCTCTAGTGTTTTATTTTTTATATTTCTTTAAACTGTTAAATATTAACATCCCTTCAGTAGTTTAGAGAACTGTTTGTTTCAGGACATCAACGGCATCATGTTTAATTATTATAGTCAAAAGTGAGGAAAATAAAACGGCTTTTTAAACATTAGACCTTGAATGTATTATTAATAGGGGTGTAACGGTACGCGTATTCGTATTGAACCGTTCGGTACGAGGCTCACGGTTCGGTACGCATGATGAACCGAATACGTTTGAAAAAAAAATAATAATAATTTTTTTTTTTTAAAACCTTTATTTAACCAGGTAGTCCCATTGAGATTAAAAATCTCTTTTGCAAGATGTAAGTAACAATACAAGATGTAAGCAAGATGTAACTAACAATACTACATAACATTAAGGAGCAGTTTTAGTTTTTTATCCTTATGTGTTGCTAAGAAGACACCCCAGAAGATGGGTCACTCAGGTATAGTTCCATCATTGTTCAAAGTCAAAGAATAACTTTATGATGTTAGTTGTAATGAATAAATATATTTTAAAATCAAGTACATTTCTCTGGCATTCATAGTTTTCTACTGTACCGAAACGTACTGAACCGTGGCTCCACTGTATCGTACCGTACCCAACCGTGAATTTTGTGAACCGTTACACCCCTAATTATTAAGTATTTACATCAGGACTCTGTGTCAGTAAATGTTGATCTTGTGTCTGTTAGGGAGAGACGAGACGATGCAGCCGGCCAACAAGCCGTCCTTCCTCGAGTACTTTGAGCAGAAAGAGAAGGAGGCCAACAGTCACAAGGAGGGAGGAGACAGAGGAGACAACAACGCAGACAACCGCAGACTGGCCACCGAAGGAGACCTGGAGGTGGTGAGTAACCTGTGTGTGTGTTAGCTTTAGCCACGGCATGCTATGCTAACATTAGCAAGTCAACCTCCTGAAGCCCAAACGAGTCGTGATGGTCATCGTTAGGATTCTATCGATACTAGTACTCTTATCAATACTCTTATCGATACTCTTATTGGTTCCTTTTGATTATTTTGTAAGAAAAAATGACAATTAATTAAAATAATGAACTTTGTTTTTGTTCTTGTTTGTAAACAAATATATATTTTTTGAGCAGCAAAACTAAAAGTTCCTAAATCTTTAAAATACATTCTCATCTAAACATTGATCTGTGATTATGTTTCACTGATGATCCTGTTCTTGTGATTAAACTCACTATGACATCACTAACGTTACCTGCAGTGATGTCATCACTACCGTTACTTATTGAAACAGTTACATTAGATTTAAAGCTTCCTTTTATTAGAATGGCATTATTAAAGGTGTTGGTTTCTGCTCTCTGTTTAGCTGATATTATATATATATTATATAATATATATATGTTAATAGTGATAATGAGCTGTTCTCACCTCTCTGGCTTAAGATCTGATTCTTCTGTAGAAAACACGTCACAGAGAGAGAAGCTGTTTGTCTTTAAAGCTGGAATTAAATATGCAATCCGTGCCCTTTAACCTTTAACTATGAGGAGGTTTCTGCTGCAGCTTCTCGTCTCTCAAAGAGGAATCACAACAACAAAGCCTTCTCTATAACAACACAAACATTTATTCATTTCTGTTATTATTAAATAGAAAAAAGAGTGTGTGTGTGTGTGCGCGCGTGTGTGTGTGCGCGCGTGCGTGTGTGTGCGTGTGTGTTCGCGTGTGTGTGTGTGTGCGCGCGTGCGTGTGTGTGCGCGTGCGTGTGTGTTCGCGTGTGTGTGTGCGTGCGTGTGTGTGTGTGTGTGTAGTTGGTACTCTAACACACAGTGACAGATAACCGCTGAATGAACCTGATTTTCACTCTTGTTCTGCTGGATCTTTAATATCTAGTCTCACTGTGAACATGCATGCTGTCACACACACACACACACACACCATCTTCAGTAGGATTTAATTTCTAATTTCTGTCCACTCTATTTCTGTGTTTTGCTTCCATGTCATGATCTAAAGTTGTGTCTTGTTGTCTGATTTGAATCTGTATCCATCTCTTCCTCACATGTGAAGGCCATGTGTGCAGAAAGTCCCTGATATGAAGATGTGTTTGACGTTCATATTTAGTTTGTATCTGTGTGCTTCAGCCAGTTCACTGCTGTTAGAGTGCAGCTTAGAACATGTGGAGGGAAGAAGCTCTACCGTCTGTTATTCATGAGGAGAAGACGGAGAACAACCTGCTTCAGTTGTTCCGTTCTGTCGATCTTTATTCTTCCCTTGTTGGTCTTCTTGTCTCCATCCTTCCTGTCTCCTCCCA
Organism: Ophthalmolycus amberensis; assembly: GCA_024529925.1. Taxonomy (NCBI): domain Eukaryota; kingdom Metazoa; phylum Chordata; class Actinopteri; order Perciformes; family Zoarcidae; genus Ophthalmolycus; species Ophthalmolycus amberensis. The sequence continues at coordinate 21,326 of JAFEUB010001642.1, read as the reverse complement.
ACACATCTCAAGGAGATCCTAGTTGCACTTGTGAGTCTGCAGGCCTCTGCCTCTGTTCTACCTAGAGACACAGAGGTGAGATCTGATTGGATAAAAGCTCTACTTAAAACAAGCTGCACTGGAAGCAGAGCAACTGAGGAAGACAGGAGCTGTGCAATGAGAACATAAGATAATGGGGAAATATGTTTATAAATTATAATACATGTAGTGTATTAAAGAAAAATTATTAAATTATAAAATAGATATAGCTTTGTGATTCTGTTTAGGCCAGCAGAGAAGGCCTTGCAGGCCCTGACGACCCACCACTGATATATATGTATAAAATATATATATATATATATATATATATATAAAATATATATATATATATATATAAAAAAAAAAATATATATATATATATAAAATATATATATATATATATATATATATTTTATATATATATATATATATATATATATAAAATATATATATATATATAAAATATATATATATATATTTTATATATATATATATATATATTTTATATATATATATATATATATTTTATATATATATATATTATATATATATATATATATATATTTTATATATATATATATATATATTTTATATATATATATATATATATTTTATATATATATATATATATATATATATATATAAATATATATATATATATATAATATATATATATATAAAATATATATATATATATATTTATATTTGTGTTCATGTTCCTATATGTGTGTTTGTTTTCCCCTGCAGTGTCTGCAGGTCCTACTGTGTCATTTACACACACACACACACACATATATACACACACACACACACACACTTATCAACAGTAATGTTCAGTCTATATTAACCCAATCAACATGTCATCTATCAAATTCTTAACCTGGAATATCCGTGGAATTGGTTCTCAGGCAAAAAAAATAAAAGTTTTGAATCATCTGGCTAAACTGCAAGCAGATATATGCTTATTACAAGAAACACACCTCTCAGAATCAGATCACAACAAATTTAAATCACCACAATTCACTCACTCATTCTCGGCTCACTATAACTCAAAACAAAGAGGGGTATGTATTTTAATTAACAAAAAAGTTTATTTTGTCCATAATTCCACCATCACCGATCCTGAAGACCGTTTTATCATTATAAACATATCCATCAACAATAGTCCAGTCACAATCTGTCATGTTTATGGCCCAAAAACTGATGACCCATCCTTTTTTCGTAATTTTTTTTTATCCTTCTCAAACATTTGTAACTGCCCAGTCATAATAGGAGGTGATTTCAACACAGTTATCGACCCATCAGTGGACAGATCTAAAAATCCAAATAATAAGCGTACCTGGCAATCCACAGACATGATAAAACAGTTCATGAGTGATTTTGGTCTTGGCAATATTTGGCGATTACAGCACCCAAACTCAAGAGAATACTCATTCTTCTCACCAGTTCACCACTCATACTCACGCATTGACTTCTTCCTCAACAGCAATTCAATCATATCTAATATTTCAGACTCGAAGATCCATCCTATCATTATTAGCGACCATGCTCCCATAACATTTATTTGGAACAGAGTTACCCTACATAAACCTATCACTAGATGGCGCTTCAATACATCTCTTCTCAAAGACCCTCAGTTTGATAGTCTGATTAAAAAAGAGTGGGCGTCCTTCTTAGAAATAAATGATTCCCCAGAGTCATCACCAACCCTTCTGTGGGAAACATGGAAAGCAGTTTTTAGAGGAATAATCATCTCATTCTCTGTTTACAAAAAAAAGAAAGAAAAACAACAAGAAGCTGAACTGGAACAACAAATCAACCGACTCGAAACCATTAATGCAAGTAACCCAACAACGGAAACCCAGAACGAATTAAGAAAGTACAAATTCCAAATAAATGAAATTATAAATAATAAAACTCAATTCCTCATACACAGACTTAGACAAGAAAATTTTCACCACAGCAATAAATCCGGTAAATATCTGGCAAATCAAATTAAACGAAATAAAGAAAAAACAACAATCTCAATCATCAAGGACTCTGCAGGGAAGCCCACAAATTCACCCGATGAAATAAATAAAATCTTCAGAAGTTTTTATGCCAATCTATATTCATCTAAAAATAACCCAAATCAAGAAGACATCAATTCATTTCTCAACAGCATTGATTTACCACAGCTTAACAAAGAACAAATCAACATACTTGACTCACCATTAACACAGGACGAACTTTTTACTGCTCTCAATCTTATGCCCAATAACAAAGCACCAGGTCCCGATGGCTTCCCAGCTGAGTTCTATAAACACTTCTGGTTCATTCTAGCTCCACTCTTTAACAAAATGATAACTGAAATAAAACAAAATTTGCAATTTCCAGCCAACATGAACACAGCCAGTATATCACTCCTTCTCAAACCAAACAAAGATCCAACTCTTCCTTCTAGTTATCGTCCCATTTCTCTTCTCAATGTAGATATTAAAATCATCACTAAGGCATTAACTCACAGATTAGACAAAGTCACTCCATCCATAATTCATCTAGATCAAACCGGCTTTATCAAAGGTAGACATTCATCCACTAACACACGCAGACTGTTTAATTTCATCAATTACTCATCATTACAACAAACTGGTACCATCATAGCCTCCTTGGATGCAGAAAAAGCCTTCGACAGAGTAAACTGGACATTTCTCACAAGCACATTACAAAGATTTGGCTTTGGGGAATCATTTATTAACTGGGTTAAAATTCGATATACTTCACCGTCAGCCACTGTCATCACTAATGGACAAACCTCACAAAGCTTCACACTGCACAGGGGGACTAGGCAAGGATGCCCACTCTCTCCCTCACTTTTCACCATTTTCATTGAACCGTTAGCTGCAGCTATTCATCAGAACATCTACATAAAAGGAATTCAAACACTCAACACCCATCACAAGATCAGTCTCTATGCAGATGATATATTGCTCTTCCTACAAAACCCCTACTCATCACTACAGGAAACTATTAAAGTCATCGAATCATTCTCTAATATCTCCGACTACTCCATTAACTGGAGTAAATCCTCCATCCTTCCATTAGATAGTAACAGTTGGGATGGGGCAGCCCATCACCACCTATCCCTTTCTGCACAGGTGCCATCACGTATTTGGGAATACATATTTCCCCCAGGCTGTCAGAGCTGTTCACACTCAACTTCACTCCATTACTTAAAACAATAAATGACGACCTCCTCCGCTGGATGAATCTACCATTATCACTCATGGGCAGAATAGCTACAGTTAAAATGACAATACTTCCTAAAATAAATTATCTATTCACAATGATACCATCTCAACCCACCCACTCCTGGTTCAAGTCGCTGGACTCAATCGTTACTCAATTCTACTGGAAAAATAAAACACCAAGAATTAAACTGGCCACTCTACAAAAACCAAAAACACAAGGAGGACTTGAAGCTCCACATTTTTTTCACTACTCTCTAGCAAATAAACTTCAGTACATTCTTAAATGGATCCACCCCAGCCAATCAGACAACACATGGTTAGATATAGAACAGACAGTTTGTAAGGACATTCAGATTTCTGACTTACCATTTTTAAGCCAATCTATCAAACGCCATCCTTGTTTCAATATACTAACAATAGCAGAAACTCTGACAGCCTGGTGGAAATTCCACAAAATCACCAACATCACTTTTGCACCTTCAAATTTTACTCCCATATGGAACAATTCTGATTTTCTAAGTCACAAGACACCTCTAAATCTCCACACATGGTCCGCTAAAGGCATCACTCATCTGAAACACATCTTCAATAATAACACCATGGTTTCATTCCCTCACTTGGTTCAGAAGTACGGCATCAGGAGCAATCAATGTTTGGAATATCTGCAACTCAAATCATCCGTTCAATCCAAACTTAACATTAAGGCCACTAACCTAGAACTGCCCCCCTCAACCTCAGAATTAATTAATATCCCCTCTTCAAAAAAGTTAATCTCAAAAATATGTAGAGTAATATCACAGTCTGACAAAACATCATCCATACCATCAAGAAAATGGGAATCAGACCTATCCATCACTCCTGATGCTGATTTCTGGAACCAAATCTGCAATAACATCTACTTCATGACTAAAAATGCCAATTTACAACTAATACAGTATAAAATACTTCACAGAATTCATTACACCGGGCAAAAAATGTTTCAAATGGGATTCACGTCAGATATCTGTCCACATTGCACTCAGAACAGCCCGGATAGCTTTGTTCACGCCACCTGGCACTGCACACTGCACAAATATAAATGTGTTCTCCAGGTCTCTGGCTCTGGTTCTCCTCCAGTTGTGGATCTTTCTCTTTCCTCTCTTCACGGTCGTCGCTCCACTGGACACCAGTGTTATTTTAGCTGCATTGATTTCTGGGTAATAAATAGCTGAAGTGCTGCTGGTAGAAGCTGGGGGGGGGGGGGGGGGGGGGGTGAGTCCTCCAGGTTGAATGAATGTCAACGGATAGAATAGATGCACTTATCAAACACCTTGATCATCGCTGGCAGGCTTCAGGCTATTTGTAGTTTGGGGTAAAGATTTTCCAAAGTGTTCGTTAATGATCTGTGGAGGACTGAAGCAACATGGGGGGGGGGGGGGGGGGGTACATATACAGTGTACTAGTACAGTAATATCTTATAGAATATAATACATACATATTGGTTACAGGAGAAGAGGAAGATGGTGGTTGGTAGGGAGCAGTTGACTAAACAAGGACCAAGCTTTCAATCACATGACATGGTCTTCATCCTCAGCTATAGATGTTCAAATATACATTAGTGTCTGAGCAGAGACGTTGATTCTTCACCTTTTTAAAACAATAGATGATGAAAGATGGAGACGAGTGACGTGAACATTCAACTTATAAACCCAATGCACACATTTAAAATATGTTTCATCCATCTTCTCTGCAATCTGTGGATTATTTACTCTATCAATGTTCTTCTTTCAATTTCAAAATGCTTGTTTTTGTTTTACCATCTGTAAAAACAAAATATCACACTTGAGAAGCTGGAAATAAGGAATGTTGTGTTCAAATAATGGAGTTGATCAACTTAACTGATTGAGTGTGATGTTGAACCAGGTGAGATGAAGCTGCTGATGTTTGCAGGTGAACTCGTGGTCGGTGGAGGAGCTGCGACTGCGTCTGGCCTCTCTGGACCCTCAGATGGAGCAGGAGATCGAGGAGATCCGGCAGCGCTACCAGACCAAGAGGCAGCCCATCCTGGACGCCATCGAGGCCAAAAAACGCCGGCAGCAGAACATCTGATGTTTCTTCTGCCAGATGTTTAGAGAACGTGAGAAGAACTTCTGAAGTTCAGACCGCTGAAGAACTTCCTCAGAACGGTTTGATTCTAAATCCATCAGCAGCTCATCTGGACTCAAGCTTCTTTCTCTTTGTTACACTTTCTGTTTAAAACACAGCGATGGTTCATCAAATCCAACTTGTTTCTCTTAATCTCGTGGTACGATATCCTTCTACCTGCTGACAGTCTTTACTGAGGTTCTGGTGTTTCCTCTCATCTCTGGACTCAGTGTCTCATCTCTGGACTCAGTGTCTCGTCTCTGGACTCAGTGTCTCGTCTCTGGACTCAGTGTCTCGTCTCTGGACTCAGAGTCTCGTCTGGACTCAGTGTCTCGTCTCTGGACTCAGTGTTTCGTCTCTGGACTCAGAGTCTCGTCTCTGGACTCAGTGTCTCGTCTCTGGACTCAGAGTCTCGTCTCTGGACTCAGTGTCTCGTCTCTGGACTCAGTGTCTCGTCTCTGGACTCAGTGTTTCGTCTCTGGACTCAGAGTCTCGTCTCTGGACTCAGTGTCTCGTCTCTGGACTCAGTGTTTCGTCTCTGGACTCAGTGTTTCGTCTCTGGACTCAGTGTCTCGTCTCTGGACTCAGTGTTTCGTCTCTGGACTCAGAGTCTCGTCTCTGGACTCAGTGTTTCGTCTCTGGACTCAGTGTCTCGTCTCTGGACTCAGTGTTTCGTCTCTGGACTCAGAGTCTCATCTCTGGACTCAGTGTTTCGTCTCTGGACTCAGTGTCTCGTCTCTGGACTCAGTGTCTCGTCTCTGGACTCAGAGTCTCGTCTCTGGACTCAGTGTCTCGTCTCTGGACTCAGTGTCTCGTCTCTGGACTCAGTGTTTCGTCTCTGGACTCAGAGTCTCGTCTCTGGACTCAGTGTCTCGTCTCTGGACTCAGTGTTTCGTCTCTGGACTCAGTGTTTCGTCTCTGGACTCAGTGTCTCGTCTCTGGACTCAGTGTTTCGTCTCTGGACTCAGAGTCTCGTCTCTGGACTCAGTGTTTCGTCTCTGGACTCAGTGTCTCGTCTCTGGACTCAGAGTCTCGTCTCTGGACTCAGTGTCTCATCTCTGGACTCAGTGTCTCATCTCTGGACTCAGTGTTTCATCTCTGGACTCAGAGTCTCGTCTCTGGACTCAGTGTCTCATCTCTGGACTCAGTGTTTCATCTCTGGACTCAGTGTTTCATCTCTGGACTCTGAACGTCTACAAACCGTCTGGAAAAGTTCATAAAATATAAAATCAGAAAATGGTCGACGGGCTCTTTTGCCCCGAATGATAAGAAACCAAACTGGTGTTTTCCATCACGATGAACGGCTAGAAGGAGATGATTCTCTAAACTACATTTCTTTATTCGGTACATGTTTCTATGGTGTTTTCATGAATCATCATATTTTTATTTTCTGCTCAACAAAATAACTGTTGGACCAGATTTCCTGACTGTGTTTAACCTGCAGTGTTCTTCATTTTATTTTCAGAGTCCAGCGTCTATTTTTATTCTTTAAAAAAAAAAAAAAAAAAAAAAAGAACTGAGTTGTCAGATTTATGGCATCGAGTCAACAAAGTGGATTTATTAGTTTGAATGAGATTACTCCCCAAAAAAAGAGCCAGGATGCTGCAGACTGCAGCAGCTACAATCTGAAGCAGCTACAGTCTGAAGCAGCTACAATCTGAAGCAGCTACAGTCTGAAGCAGCTACAGTCTGAAGCAGCTACAATCTGAAGCAGCTACAATCTGAAGCAGCTACAGTCTGAAGCAGCTACAGTCTGAAGCAGCTACAGTCTGAAGCAGCTACAATCTGAAGCAGCTACAATCTGAAGCAGCTACAATCTGAAGCAGCTACAGTCTGAAGCAGCTACAGTCTGAAGCAGCTACAGTCTGAAGCAGCTACAGTCTGAAGCAGCTACAATCTGAAGCAGCTACAGTCTGAAGCAGCTACAGTCTGAAGCAGCTACAGTCTGAAGCTTCATTCCTCTCCATCAGCACAGAAACAGGTTTATTTTTGTACGTAGGTTCAGAAGTTAAACTTTTCAGGTCATGAAACTGTTCAGGGTGTAAAAATAGAAACGTGCTGAGTCATCGTAGATCGTTAGACTCTTTCTGTAAATATATGAGCACATCCGGCTGTATTTGTATATTCTGATTACAAAACGAGACGCTTTTTATTAAGTTATATTAAATATTTAGCAGTTATCGAGTCAATAAATCAAGATGCTGTTTAAACTCATGAGCACAATTTCATTTTTCATGTTTTCTTGTTTGTTACAAACAAAACAAAAAGCTTTTTTACTGTCGATGTTTCTGAACATTGATCTCAGACGAGAGGAGTTCAAAAGGGAAAATATTACAAAATAATGTAGCTTGATTGTTATGAAATGAAAGAGTCGTGATCACTGGAAATGAAACTGTTGTTATTTTAAATCCGCCTTTTCACACCAACGTTAAAGTGTTTCTGTGTTCTTTGTTCCGTACGAAGAGAACAATTATTAAAACATCAGTGAAAACACGGAACACATCTGGAGTACTTTGTGTTTTAGTTACTTCTTCTTTAGTTTCATGAGTGAATCAGTTCAAATGTCTAAATCCTGCTGAAACAGATTCATTTATTCGTCTTCAGCAGCTCAAATGTCTTTTTCCAGATGTTTTAAATCTGTTCACGTAATATTGACCATAAAATGTTCAAACCGTCATTGACTTCCACACAAAACTGTGACGTCTGGAAACAAAGAAAAGAACATTTTTACTTCGTCGTTATTCAGATAGAAAAGTTTTTCTGCTGACTCATCTTTTATTTGCACACTTCCTGTTTGTGAAGTTTCTATTTTGCCTTAAAGAATTCAGTTTATGTTTCAGATCGCTGGTATTTGGTTTTGCTTGTTGAATAAAGAAATAAATAAAAAACTGAGGAAATTTAAATCGCTTGTTTGTTTTTATACTTTTACAGTGAAAAATGTTTTTGTTTTTTAATTGAATTAATTTTCTGAGATTTATGGATTGATGAAAATCTGCATTTAGTTTTTTTATGCTGCCACTTCAAAACAAGAAGTATTCACATCCTGTACTTGTGTGTGTGTGTATATATATATATATTAATTAGTGCTGGGCAGGTTAACGCATTCATTAATTAACGCCGACAATTATTTTATCGCGCGTTAACGCAGGTTTTTAATTAAACGGACATTTTTAACACAAGAACCAACTTTCTACATTTATTAGAAAGATTTGTGTTTTCATGATCTGATATTTCCCTCAATAACTTTATTATGGAAACAATTAGTCAGAGAGAGCTGAGAGACCGACCACAGAGAAGAAGTACTCCGACCCTTTACTGAAGTAAAGTAGTAATACTACAGCGTTAAAATACTCAGGTACAAGTACAAGTCCTGCATATTACATATAACATATCATAGCATAATATATTATATTATTGTGTTTCACTCTGATGCTTTAACATCACTTATTTTTAAAGGTGGAGCTCATTTCTTCATTTCCTGTTCATCTGAATCTGCAAAGTAACTTTATTATTAATCTTGTGGAGAAAGAAAAGTATATTTGCAGAAAATGTAAATACTCAAGGAAAGTACAAGTACCTGAAAACAGTACTGAACTATTGAGTAGATGTACTTTGTTATTAGCATTGTCGTGGTGTTAGCATCTTAAACATCTCTTCATCTCTCGACAGTAAAAGTACTTTTTTATTTCGTGCATAAGATTTCACTTCCTGTTCAGTTCACTTTTCATCGCTCACACATTTATTTTAACGGAGGACAACGTGGACAAACGTCCATCCAGAGACAAACCGATGTGCACAGAAGAAGACAAACAGGAAGTGATGTCAGAACCTCCAACTCGCTCTTCTGGAGGCATCTGATCAATTCTTCAGTTGTTAATAATCCACAGTTCCTCCTCCGTTATGTCAGATATGAGTTTAAATGTGAAGCTCCAGCAGCTCCTTCCTCCTCAGGACGGACGAGGAGGACGGATGTTCCACGTAGCTGTAGTTGATCACACCTCCGTCATCCTCGTCGGCGATGTCGTCGTCCTCCTCGTCGTCCGTCTCGTCCTCCTCGTTGTCCGTCTCGTCCTCCTCGGGCTTGTTGTCGCAGCTCATCCTCATCTTCTTGCGGTGGTTGTTCCTCACCGACGCCTCCAGAGCTTTCTGTCTCCGGTAGAAGTGGGAGAACTTGTTGAAGATGATGGTGATGGGCAGCGCCACCATCAGGGTTCCGCCCAGAATGCAGCCGCTGGCCGCCAGCTTCCCGGCCACCGTGACGGGCACCACGTCCCCGTAGCCCACCGTGGTCATGCTGACCGTCCCCCACCACCAGCAGGCCGGGATGGTGTCCAGACCTACGCCCTGGAGGACGGACAGACGGACAGAGGACGGACAGACAGAGGACAGAGAGACAGACAGAGGACGGACAGACAGAGGACAGACAGAGAGACAGACAGACAGACAGAGGACGGAGGACGGACAGAGAGAGGACGGAGGACAGACAGACAGAGAGACAGTTTATTATTACTATTATTAGTATTATTAGTAATTATATCAATTATATTAATTAGTTGACCTTAAAATAAAATGAATTAAAAACTCAATTATCTTTGTAAATTTCTAAATTATGGTTACAAACAAAAGATGATGTTGTGGCAACAACAGATTTACATGTTTCACTTTCTACTGTTTAAAATATGAAATACACTATAGGTACTTGTACTTTACTTGAGTATTATTACTTAATATTAATGTACTCGTGTTTTTTACAGATGAAACGTTACCTCTTCGTATTCGGCCGTGTACGCGATTCCAGAGAAGACGGAAACTCCGACGCCGAGATAGAGGAGAAGAATCCCGACCTCCCTGTAGCTGTGCTGCAGAACCATAAGGAGATTATTATTAATATTATTATTATCAATATTAATGATGTAACAGAACCATAAGGAGAGATTATTATTAATACTGTTATTAATGATGTAACAGAGCCATAAGGAGAGATAATATTTAGACTTGGAACATTAAGGATGACGGATGGAGTACTTTACTATGTTTACCAGTACTTTACTATCTTTACTAGTACTTTACTATGTTTACTAGTACTTTACTATATTTACGAGTACTTTACTATGTTTACCAGTACTTTACTATATTTACTAGTACTTTACTATGTTTACTAGTACTTTACTATGTTTACCAGTACTTTACTATATTTACGAGTACTTTACTATGTTTACGAGTACTTTACTATGTTTACTAGTACTTTACTATGTTTACTAGTACTTTACTTTGTTTACTAGTATTTTACTTTGTTTACTAGTACTTTACTATATTTACTAGTACTTTACTATATTTACGAGTACTTTACTATGTTTACCAGTACTTTACTATATTTACTAGTACTTTACTATCTTTACCAGTACTTTACTATGTTTACCAGTACTTTACTATATTTACTAGTACTTTACTATATTTACGAGTACTTTACTATGTTTAGGAGTACTTTACTATGTTTACTAGTACTTTACTATCTTTACTAGTACTTTACTTTGTTTACTAGTATTTTACTTTGTTTACTAGTACTTTACTATATTTACTAGTACTTTACTTTGTTTACTAGTACTTTACTATGTTTACTAGTACTTTACTATGTTTACTTAGTTTACTAGTACTTTACTATCTTTACTAGTACTTTACTATCTTTACTCGTACTTTACTTTGTTTACTAGTACTTTACTTTGTTTACTAGTACTTTACTATGTTTACTAGTACTTTACTATCTTTACTAGTACTTTACTATCTTTACTAGTACTTTACTATATTTACGAGTACTTTACTATGTTTACTAGTACTTTACTTTGTTTACTAGTACTTTACTATATTTACTACTACTTTACTATGTTTACTAGTACTTTACTATCTTTACTAGTACTTTACTATGTTGACTAGTACTTTACTATGTTGACTAGTACTTTACTTTGTTTACTAGTACTTTACTATCTTCACTAGTACTTTACTATCTTTACTCGTACTTTACTTTGTTTACTAGTACTTTACTTTGTTTACTAGTACAGACAGTTCTGCTTCATCCGTCTCTGAACTTGTCTGGTGTTTTTAAAAAGCTCTCAAAGTTTCACTTCATGAATCAGCAGTTTTTAGTCTGAATGTAAATGTAATGAATCCAGATCCAGTTACAGCTGGAGCTCCTCTTCCTCCTCCTCCTCCTCCTCTTCCTCCTCTTCTTCCTCCTCTTCTTCCTCCTCTTCCTGCTCCTCCTCCTCTTTCTCCTCCTCGTCCTCCCCCTCCTCTTCCTGCCCCTCTTCCTCCTCATCTTCCTCCTCATCTTCCTCCTCCTCTTCCTCTTCTTCCTCCTCTTCCTCTTCCTGCCCCTCCTCCTCATCTTCCTCCTCATCCTCTTCCTCCTCTTCCTCCTCCTCTTCCTGCTCCTCCTCTTCCTCCTCTTCTTCCCCTTCCTCCTCTTCATCCTCCTCTTCCTCTTCCTGCTCCATTTCCTCTTCCTGCTCCATTTCCTCTTCCTGCTCCTCTTCTTCCTCTTCCTCATCCTCTTCCTCCTCCTTCCTCCTCTTCTTCCCCTTCCTCCTCCTCTTCCTCCTCCTCTTCCTCCTCCTCTTCCTGCTCCTCCTCCTCTTCCTGCTCCTCTTCCTCTTCCTGCTCCTCTTCCTCCTCCTCGTCCTCTTCCTCCTCCTCGTCCTCCTCGTCGTCCTCGTCCTCGTCCTCGTCCTCCTCTTCCTCCTGCTCCTCTTCCTCCTCCTCCTCCGTGGTGACGGATGAGAGTGTAACGTGACTCTCAGGTTCTCTGCTGGTCTCACTGATCCACTTCTCGTGAGGATGGTTCACAGTAACGACGTTACATGAGGACATCGTGTCGTCATGACTACAATCACATCAGGACTTTGGTTTTGGTCCCGAAGCTCAGAACCAGGTCCTCCAAAAACCAAAAGACAACATCTGGACACAATCCATGTTTAAGACGCGTCAGCAGAAAATAAAACTCTTCTTGTTTCCTTTCTTTATTTCTCGACTCACCCGGAGAGTCGCCCCCAGAGACCGGAGACCTGTAGAGTGTCGGGCCAACTTCAAAACCCTGAAGATCGTCATCAACCTGAACACCTGAGAGACGACAAAGAGACATGAGACAAGAGACAAAAGACATGAGACATGAGGACATTACACTACAGGCATTTAGCCCACGCTTTTATCCAAAGCGATTTATAATCCAGATTCTATCACATCTCTACACCGCAGGCTCAGGACGGGAGACATTCTGGGGTTAAGTGTCTTGCTCAAGGACACATCGACATGCGGCCAGCGGAGACGGGGATCGAACCGCCGATTGAAGGACGGCCCTGCTCTTAGCCACAGTCGCCCCCAGGAGACAGAGACATGAGACATGAGACAGAGACATGAAGAATGAGACATGATGATATGACATTCATGTTTTAAAACGAGCCTCATTCAGAAGAACAGAACTTTGTAGTTTGGACATTAATGATTTCATTCAACATGTCGTGAACGTCTTCATATTGAGGTGCATTGTGGGATGTATTTAGCTCGGAGTACTGTGACTTCAGAGTACTGTGTGTCCTGTTTCTGTGATATTAAACAACAAACTAACTTGAAGAACATTGAAGTGATGAGCAATAAGAAGGTTCAGAACCTGTATGAGTCGTCCCAGTGCTCCCAGTTCAGCCTCTGATCCCACAGTGACGTCAAACAGCAGAGTGATGTAGATCGGAACCACAGAGACCAAGTCGATGATGTTCAGAGGGTGATGCAAGAACTTCCTCTTGTTCGGAGCGAGCAGCAGCCGAGTCACCACCTCAGACACACAGACAGTACTCAGTATCGCCAGTATCACCAGTAGTACCAGTACCACCAGTAGTACCACCAGTATCACCAATATTACCAGTATCAGCAGTACCACCAGTACACATCACCTCACCTCGAAGGTGAACCAGCAGGTGCAGAAGACCCCCAGAGCCTGCATGGCGGGTTCCTCCATCACCTTCCCTTCATCGTCAAACGTCTGAGAGGACAGAATACAAAAGACAGAGGACAAAGGGCAGAGGACAGAAGACACTGATGACTGGATTATTGTGGCGCTGAAAAAACTTTAAAAGTTAAAGATTCTCAGACAACTTCTGCAACCATGAAGAAATCCTTCTTATCTGTGATATCGAAGTGGATATTATGGACGTTGGACATCGAAGGACATCAGAGACAATGTCTCTTCAGAAGACCATAAAACTGTCTCTGCTGGTCTTAACGGTGTCTCCGTACCGACCTGGTACTCCGGGATGCTGTTGATGCACATGGTGGCGATGGAGGTGAGCACCACCCCGATGGAGACCAGGCTGAAGATCTTGCTGGGGACGGAGTACCCCGGGTTCTCCAGAGTCAGCCACAGACACTTCCTGATGCTCCCGTAACGCACCTCCTGGAAATGTAGCATGTCTCTGTGAGGACGGAAGACGCAGGTGAGTGGACGCAGTAGACCCGTTAACAGAGACATGAGACATGAAACATGAGACAGAGACATGACACAAGAAACATGAGATGGAGACAGACAGAGACATGAAACATGAGACATGAAACATGAGACAAGAGACATGAGACATGAGACATGAGACAGAGACAGAGACATGACACAAGAAACATGAGATGGAGACAGAGACATGAGACAGAGACATGAAACATGAGACATGAGACAAGAGACATGAGACAGAGACATGTAACATGAGACAAGAAACATGAGACAGACATGTAACATGAGACAAGAAACATGAGACAGAGACATGAGAAAGAAACATGAGACAGAGACATGAGGCAGAGACATGAGACATGAGGCAGATACATGAAACATGAGACATGAAACATGAGAAAGAAACATGAGAGAAACATGAGACAGAAACATGAGACAGAGACATGAGACAGAGACATGAAACATGAGACAAGAGACATGAGACAGAGACATGTAACATGAGACATGAAACATGACAGAGACATGAAACATGAGACGAGACATGAGACAGAGACATGTAACATGAGACAAGAAACATGAGACAGAGACATGTAACATGAGACAAGAAACATGAGACAGAGACATGAGAAAGAAACATGAGACGGAGACATGAGGCAGAGACATGAAACATGAGAGACATGAGGCAGATACATGAAACATGAGAGAGACATGAAACATGAGAGAGACATGAGGCAGAGACATGAAACATGAGAGAGACATGAGGCAGAGACATGAAACATGAGAGAGACATGAGGCAGATACATGAAACATGAGACAGAGACATGAGACAGAGACATGAAACATGAGACAGATACATGAGAAAGAAACATGAGACAGAGACATGAAACATGAGACAGATACATGAGAAATAAACATGAGACAGAGACATGAGACATGAGACAGAGACATGAAACATGAGACAGAGACATGAGAAAGAAACATGAGACAGAGACATGAGACAGAGACATGAAACATGAGACAGATACATGAGACAGAGACATGAGACAGAGACATGAGAAAGAAACATGAGACAGAGACATGAGACAGAGACATGAGACAGACATGAGACAGAGACATGAAACATGAGACAGAGACATGAAACATGATACATGAGAAAGAAACATGAGACAGACATGAAACATGAGACAGAGACATGAAACATGAGACAAGAGACATGAGACAGAGACAAGAGACATGAGACAGAGACATGTAACATGAGACATGAAACATGAGACAGAGACATGAAACATGAGACATGAGACAGAGACATGTAACATGAGACAAGAAACATGAGACAGACATGTAACAAGAGACAAGAAACATGAGACAGAGACATGAGAAAGAAACATGAGACAGAGACATGAGGCAGAGACATGAAACATGAGAGAGACATGAGGCAGAGACATGAAACATGAGAGAGACATGAGGCAGAGACATGAAACATGAGACAGATACATGAGAAAGAAACATGAGACAGAGACATGAAACATGAGACAGAGACATGAAACATGAGACAGAGACATGAGAAAGAAACATGAGACAGAGACATGAGACAGAGAGAGACATGAGGCAGATACATGAAACATGAGACAGAGACATGAGGCAGAGACATGAAACATGAGAGAGACATGAGGCAGATACATGAAACATGAGAGAGACATGAGGCAGATACATGAAACATGAGAGAGACATGAAACATGAGAGAGACATGAGGCAGAGACATGAAACATGAGAGAGACATGAGGCAGAGACATGAAACATGAGAAGAGACATGAGGCAGATACATGAAACATGAGACAGAGACATGAGACAGAGACATGAAACATGAGACAGATACATGAGAAATAAACATGAGACAGAGACATGAGACATGAGACAGAGACATGAAACATGAGACAGAGACATGAGAAAGAACATGAGACAGAGACATGAGACAGAGACATGAAACATGAGACATGATACATGAGACATGAGACATGAGACAGATACATGAGAAAGAAACATGAGACAGAGACATGAGACAGAGACATGAGACAGAACATGAGACATGAGACATGAAACATGAGACAGAGACATGAAACATGATACATGAGAAAGAAACATGAGACAGACATGAAACATGAGACAGAGACATGAAACATGAGACAAGAGACATGAGACAGAGACAAGAGACATGAGACAGAGACATGTAACATGAGACATGAAACATGAGACAGAGACATGAAACATGAGACATGAGACAGAGACATGTAACATGAGACAAGAAACATGAGACAGAGACATGTAACAAGAGACAAGAAACATGAGACAGAGACATGAGAAAGAAACATGAGACAGAGACATGAGGCAGAGACATGAAACATGAGAGAGACATGAGGCAGAGACATGAAACATGAGAGAGACATGAGGCAGAGACATGAAACATGAGAGAGACATGAGGCAGATACATGAAAACATGAGACAGATACATGAGAAAGAAACATGAGACAGAGACATGAAACATGAGACAGAGACATGAAACATGAGACAGAGACATGAGAAAGAAACATGAGACAGAGACATGAAACATGAGACAGAGACATGAAACATGAGACAGAGACATGAGAAAGAAACATGAGACAGAGACATGAGACAGAGAGAGACATGAGGCAGATACATGAAACATGAGACAGATACATGAGAAAGAAACATGAGACAGAGACATGAAACATGAGACAGAGACATGAAACATGAGACAGATACATGAGAAAAGAAACATGAGACAGAGACATGAGACAGAGACATGAGACAGAGACATGAGACAAGAAACATGAGACAGAGACATGAGACAGAGACATGAGACAGAGACATGAAACATGAGACAGATACATGAGAAAGAAACATGAGACAGAGACATGAGACAGAGACATGAGACAGAGACATGAGACAAGAAACATGAGACAGAGACATGAGACAGAGACATGAGACAGAGACATGAAACATGAGACATGAGACAAGAAACATGAGACAGAGACATGAGACATGAGACAGAGACATGAAACATGAGACATGAAACATGAGACATGAAGGACAAACGTGTTTTTTACCTGCAGATCTCAGAGTCTTTTTTTACCTGTTCAGGTCCGAGATCTCGTCCACCGACGTGTCGACGCTGCTGACGTCGCTCTCGTCGGCCCAGCTGCGATGGCGGCTGCTCTCCAGCTTACGGTCGTGGAAACGGAAACTACAGCAACTGTCCAGGAAGAACTCGTTGATGCCCCAGTACTCTATCTCCTGACTGAAGGGGGGGACATAGCCGTCAAATCAAAGAGGACAGAGGACAGAAGGTAGAGGACAGAAGACAGAATACAGGACAGAGGACGGAAGACAGAAGAGAGAAGACGGGAGACAGGACAGAAGATGGAAGACATAAGACAGAAGACAGAAGATAGAGGACAGAAGACAGGACAGAAGACAGAGGACAGAAGCAAAGAAAGAGGACAGAGGACAGAAGCAAAGAAAGAGGACAGAAGACAGAAGAAAGAGGACAGAAGACAGAGGACAGAGTGCACTTTGCACACAAGTTGCAGCCTGATGGGGCTTTTACATGATGGAAACGTGAGGCAGGAAGAGGTTTAACATGCGACGGACCTGAAGGAGAAGACACACAGCTCCTCCATGATGTGGAGTTTACCCGTCTGGTAGAAGTGGAGGATGTAAGGAAACAGACCCGGGTTCCTATCGAAATAAAACTCCTTCTGCTGCACGTCGTAGTCGTCACACACCTGCAGGGAGAGAAGGAGGAGGAAACATTTAAAGAGCCAGAAGGAAGTGGACATTTGTGTCCAGTCCACCACCCTCGACCCACCTGCAGAATGTCCTCCTCCGAGTCACATGACAGCAGTTTCCCCAGTCGGGTGTCTGGGAATTTCCTCAGCGTGCTGGAGCAGAGGCTCCTCTTCAGACCGCCAACGTTCACGTGGACCAGACCTTCATCAGAGTCCTGATGCTGGACCCAGCTGGGCAGATGCTCCTTCACCATGGTTACCTGCTGGAGACACAGCGGAGACACGAGTGACCTCATCCTTTGTCCTGCAGATGTCGAATATTTGACACTGAACTGAAGTCTGGACGTTACGTCGCTCCTCTCTTTTCTTTATCTCGAGCTGAGTCAGCAACAACAACAACACAAAAAGAAAACTTCAGGACTTTTGGCAAAAAGAAGCCTTGAGTTTCTATTCTTTGAGCTTCTCTTTTGGGATGAAGGCTCTCTGATTCCATCTAATCTGCTAAATGCACCTCTGAGACCAGACCAACAGACAACAATGTGACGTACGAGACGCTCTGATGTGGACTACGAGATACAAAGTGCATTGGCTGAGAGCCAGCAGGCTTTTACTGGAGGACGGAGGACGGAAGACGGAGGACGGAAGACGGAGGACGGAGGACGGAAGATGGAGGATGGAAGCCGGAAGACAGAAGACGGAGGACGGAAGACGGAGGATGGAAGATGGAGGACGGAAGACAGAAGACGGAGGACGGAAGACGGAGGATGGAAGATGGAGGACGGAGGACGGAAGATGGAGGACGGAAGATGGAAGACGGAAGATGGAGGACGGAAGACAGAAGACGGAGGACGGAAGACAGAAGACGGAGGACACTTAAACACTGACCTACTTCCTATCAACATCAACATGGATGAAGTCAACGTGTCTCCATGTGATCAAGTTAAAAACAAACAGAAGAAGCCAAAGCAGAAAGTAACTCCTGCTCATCTTCTCTCTGCAAACACAGACGGTGTTTCACAATAAAACACCATCAAATCACTCAGCAGACAAATGAATCACAGAGTTCAAACTCTACAAGTCTAAAAGTCTCACGTGAAGTCTTTGGTGTCCCTACTGCTCCTGAAATATGTCTTTATTACGGCACAATGTTAATATCAGTGCCAGGAAACATACTTCAGTTGATTTAATATCGCTTAGCATCCAGTGGAGACATGGTTTCTCTTCCTTTGTCTCTGATCAGAGTGAGTCCTCCTGGTGGAAGAAGTCCAAACACCAGCAGCAGGAAGTGCCCCGCTGCAGTAAAGTGTAGCTGTAACCTCATGTAATTATGTTAGCGAGAGAAGAGGAAACGCTGTTAACCTAATGTGGACTTAATGCTATTTGAACCACCTGAATCTTCCTGCTGCTTTTTAACCTGAGAGCGGGGGGGGGGGGGTAATAATATGTATTATACATACATTATAAAATGTATGTATAATACATATTATTAACTTATACAAAAGGATATTACAGACAAAAACTATGACCGAATACTTTTACTTCAGAGTACCTTCACCTCTGCCTAACTTTTAGTTTGGGTCTCTTCCTGGTTGTTTTGCAGCGCTTTGCAGTCGTTTTCCTCTTTGTAGTCATTTAGTGAGTCCTTTTAGTAGTTTAGTGTGTCTGTGGCTTAGTGTCTTTGTAGTAGTTTAGTGTGTCTTTGTAGTAGTTTAGTGTGTCTTTGTAGCTGTTTAGCATCTTTGTAGCTGCTTAGTGAGTCCTTTTAGTAGTTTAGTGTGTCTTTGTAGGCTGTTTAGTGTCTTTGTAGCTGCTTAGTGAGTCCTTTTAGTAGTTTAGTGTGTCTTTGTAGCTGTTTAGTATCTTTGTAGCTGTTTAGTGTCTTTGTAGCTGCTTAGTGAGTCCTTTTAGTAGTTCAGTGTGTCTTTGTAGCTGTTTAGTGTCTTTGTAGCTGCTTAGTGAGTCCTTTTAGTAGTTTAGTGTGTCTTTGTAGCTGTTTAGTATCTTTGTAGCTGTTTAGTGTCTTTGTAGCTGCTTAGTGAGTCATTTTAGTAGTTTAGTGTGTCTTTGTAGCTGTTTAGTGTCTTTGTAGCTGTTTAGTATCTTTGTAGCTGCTTAGTGAGTCCTTTTAGTAGTTTAGTGTGTCTTTGTAGCTGCTTAGTGTCTTTGTAGCTGCTTAGTATCTTTGTAGCTGCTTAGTGAGTCCTTTTAGTAGTTTAGTGTGTCTTTGTAGCTGCATTAGTGTCTTTGTAGCTGCTTAGTGAGTCCTTTTAGTAGTTTAGTGTCTTTGTAGCTGCTTAGTGTCTTTGTAGCTGCTTAGTATCTTTGTAGCTGCTTAGTATCTTTGTAGCTGCTTAGTGAGTCCTTTTAGTAGTTTAGTGTGTCTTTGTAGCTGCTTAGTGTCTTTGTAGCTGTTTAGTGTCTTTGTGGCTGCCTTAGTGTCTTTGTAGCTGTTTAGTATCTTTGTAGCTGCTTAGTATCTTTGTAGCTGCTTAGTGAGTCCTTTTAGTTTAGTGTGTCTTTGTAGCTGTTTAGTGTCTTTGTAGCTGCTTAGTGTCTTTGTAGCTGTTTCGTATCTTTGTAGCTGCTTAGTGAGTCCTTTTAGTAGTTTAGTGTGTCTTTGTAGCTGCTTAGTGAGTCCTTTTAGTAGTTTAGTGTGTCTTTGTAGCTGTTTAGTGTCTTTGTAGCTGCTTAGTGAGTCCTTTTAGTAGTTTAGTGTGTCTTTGGAGCTGTTTAGTGTCTTTGTAGCTGCTTAGTGTCTTTGTAGCTGCTTAGTGTCTTTGTAGCTGCTTAGTGAGTCCTTTTAGTAGTTTAGTGTGTCTTTGGAGCTGTTTAGTGTCTTTGTAGCTGCTTAGTGTCTTTGTAGCTGTTTAGTGTCTTGTAGCTGCTTAGTGTCTTTGTAGCTGCTTAGTGTCTTTGTAGCTGTTTAGTGTCTTTGTAGCTGCTTAGTGTCTTGTAGCTGTTTAGTGTCTTTGTAGCTGCTTAGTGAGTCCTTTTAGTAGTTTAGTGTGTCTTTGTAGCTGCTTAGTGTCTTTGTAGCTGCTTAGTGTCTTTGTAGCTGTTTAGTGAGGCCTTTTAGTAGTTTAGTGTGTCTTTGTAGCTGTTTAGTGTCTTTGTAGCTGCTTAGTGTCTTTGTAGCTGTTTAGTGAGTCCTTTTAGTAGTTTAGTGTGTCTTTGTAGCTGTTTAGTGTCTTTGTAGCTGTTTAGTGTTTTTGTAGCTGCTTAGTGTCTTTGTAGCTGCTTAGTGTCTTTGTAGCTGTTTAGTGAGTCCTTTTAGTTTAGTGTGTCTTTGTAGCCGTATCTTGTGTCCACTCTGTTCTAGTGGCAGACATTAATATGTCTCTGATCATGGACGCAGGAGGACGGTCAGCTCCATGTGTTCGTGGTCTGGTGAAGGTTCAGAGTGTCTGATCTCTAACTGTTTAGCAACATGATGAGTCTCTACACAGATCACCATCAAACTGT
Organism: Ophthalmolycus amberensis; assembly: GCA_024529925.1. Lineage (NCBI taxonomy): Eukaryota > Metazoa > Chordata > Actinopteri > Perciformes > Zoarcidae > Ophthalmolycus > Ophthalmolycus amberensis. The sequence goes on along the minus strand of JAFEUB010001642.1, from coordinate 201 downwards.
TAAGAAGCACCAATAAACGAGCAGAAGAAGAAGCTGCGTCAACAATGCACGTTAAAAAATACCGAACAAAAGAGGATTTGGACACACAACCTAACCTCAAAGGTTCCTTACTTGCTTCTGGAGCTTTCACCCACAAATAAATTCTTCATTCATTTTAAAAAGCTACGTTCACATTTGAGCTTTTACTCAATTATTTCTTCA
>JAFEUB010001641.1:270000-285000 GCA_024529925.1 Ophthalmolycus amberensis | reverse complement strand
TAACCCTAACCCTAACCCTAACCCTAACCCTAACCCTAACCCTAACCCTAACCCTAACCCTAACCCTAACCCTAACCCTAACCCTAACCCTAACCCTAACCCTAACCCTAACCCTAACCCTAACCCTAACCCTAACCCTAACCCTAACCCTAACCCTAACCCTAACCCTAACCCTAACCCTAACCCTAACCCTAACCCTAACCCTAACCCTAACCCTAACCCTAACCCTAACCCTAACCCTAACCCTAACCCTAACCCTAACCCTAACCCTAACCCTAACCCTAACCCTAACCCTAACCCTAACCCTAACCCTAACCCTAACCCTAACCCTAACCCTAACCCTAACCCTAACCCTAACCCTAACCCTAACCCTAACCCTAACCCTAACCCTAACCCTAACCCTAACCCTAACCCTAACCCTAACCCTAACCCTAACCCTAACCCTAACCCTAACCCTAACCCTAACCCTAACCCTAACCCTAACCCTAACCCTAACCCTAACCCTAACCCTAACCCTAACCCTAACCCTAACCCTAACCCTAACCCTAACCCTAACCCTAACCCTAACCCTAACCCTAACCCTAACCCTAACCCTAACCCTAACCCTAACCCTAACCCTAACCCTAACCCTAACCCTAACCCTAACCCTAACCCTAACCCTAACCCTAACCCTAACCCTAACCCTAACCCTAACCCTAACCCTAACCCTAACCCTAACCCTAACCCTAACCCTAACCCTAACCCTAACCCTAACCCTAACCCTAACCCTAACCCTAACCCTAACCCTAACCCTAACCCTAACCCTAACCCTAACCCTAACCCTAACCCTAACCCTAACCCTAACCCTAACCCTAACCCTAACCCTAACCCTAACCCTAACCCTAACCCTAACCCTAACCCTAACCCTAACCCTAACCCTAACCCTAACCCTAACCCTAACCCTAACCCTAACCCTAACCCTAACCCTAACCCTAACCCTAACCCTAACCCTAACCCTAACCCTAACCCTAACCCTAACCCTAACCCTAACCCTAACCCTAACCCTAACCCTAACCCTAACCCTAACCCTAACCCTAACCCTAACCCTAACCCTAACCCTAACCCTAACCCTAACCCTAACCCTAACCCTAACCCTAACCCTAACCCTAACCCTAACCCTAACCCTAACCCTAACCCTAACCCTAACCCTAACCCTAACCCTAACCCTAACCCTAACCCTAACCCTAACCCTAACCCTAACCCTAACCCTAACCCTAACCCTAACCCTAACCCTAACCCTAACCCTAACCCTAACCCTAACCCTAACCCTAACCCTAACCCTAACCCTAACCCTAACCCTAACCCTAACCCTAACCCTAACCCTAACCCTAACCCTAACCCTAACCCTAACCCTAACCCTAACCCTAACCCTAACCCTAACCCTAACCCTAACCCTAACCCTAACCCTAACCCTAACCCTAACCCTAACCCTAACCCTAACCCTAACCCTAACCCTAACCCTAACCCTAACCCTAACCCTAACCCTAACCCTAACCCTAACCCTAACCCTAACCCTAACCCTAACCCTAACCCTAACCCTAACCCTAACCCTAACCCTAACCCTAACCCTAACCCTAACCCTAACCCTAACCCTAACCCTAACCCTAACCCTAACCCTAACCCTAACCCTAACCCTAACCCTAACCCTAACCCTAACCCTAACCCTAACCCTAACCCTAACCCTAACCCTAACCCTAACCCTAACCCTAACCCTAACCCTAACCCTAACCCTAACCCTAACCCTAACCCTAACCCTAACCCTAACCCTAACCCTAACCCTAACCCTAACCCTAACCCTAACCCTAACCCTAACCCTAACCCTAACCCTAACCCTAACCCTAACCCTAACCCTAACCCTAACCCTAACCCTAACCCTAACCCTAACCCTAACCCTAACCCTAACCCTAACCCTAACCCTAACCCTAACCCTAACCCTAACCCTAACCCTAACCCTAACCCTAACCCTAACCCTAACCCTAACCCTAACCCTAACCCTAACCCTAACCCTAACCCTAACCCTAACCCTAACCCTAACCCTAACCCTAACCCTAACCCTAACCCTAACCCTAACCCTAACCCTAACCCTAACCCTAACCCTAACCCTAACCCTAACCCTAACCCTAACCCTAACCCTAACCCTAACCCTAACCCTAACCCTAACCCTAACCCTAACCCTAACCCTAACCCTAACCCTAACCCTAACCCTAACCCTAACCCTAACCCTAACCCTAACCCTAACCCTAACCCTAACCCTAACCCTAACCCTAACCCTAACCCTAACCCTAACCCTAACCCTAACCCTAACCCTAACCCTAACCCTAACCCTAACCCTAACCCTAACCCTAACCCTAACCCTAACCCTAACCCTAACCCTAACCCTAACCCTAACCCTAACCCTAACCCTAACCCTAACCCTAACCCTAACCCTAACCCTAACCCTAACCCTAACCCTAACCCTAACCCTAACCCTAACCCTAACCCTAACCCTAACCCTAACCCTAACCCTAACCCTAACCCTAACCCTAACCCTAACCCTAACCCTAACCCTAACCCTAACCCTAACCCTAACCCTAACCCTAACCCTAACCCTAACCCTAACCCTAACCCTAACCCTAACCCTAACCCTAACCCTAACCCTAACCCTAACCCTAACCCTAACCCTAACCCTAACCCTAACCCTAACCCTAACCCTAACCCTAACCCTAACCCTAACCCTAACCCTAACCCTAACCCTAACCCTAACCCTAACCCTAACCCTAACCCTAACCCTAACCCTAACCCTAACCCTAACCCTAACCCTAACCCTAACCCTAACCCTAACCCTAACCCTAACCCTAACCCTAACCCTAACCCTAACCCTAACCCTAACCCTAACCCTAACCCTAACCCTAACCCTAACCCTAACCCTAACCCTAACCCTAACCCTAACCCTAACCCTAACCCTAACCCTAACCCTAACCCTAACCCTAACCCTAACCCTAACCCTAACCCTAACCCTAACCCTAACCCTAACCCTAACCCTAACCCTAACCCTAACCCTAACCCTAACCCTAACCCTAACCCTAACCCTAACCCTAACCCTAACCCTAACCCTAACCCTAACCCTAACCCTAACCCTAACCCTAACCCTAACCCTAACCCTAACCCTAACCCTAACCCTAACCCTAACCCTAACCCTAACCCTAACCCTAACCCTAACCCTAACCCTAACCCTAACCCTAACCCTAACCCTAACCCTAACCCTAACCCTAACCCTAACCCTAACCCTAACCCTAACCCTAACCCTAACCCTAACCCTAACCCTAACCCTAACCCTAACCCTAACCCTAACCCTAACCCTAACCCTAACCCTAACCCTAACCCTAACCCTAACCCTAACCCTAACCCTAACCCTAACCCTAACCCTAACCCTAACCCTAACCCTAACCCTAACCCTAACCCTAACCCTAACCCTAACCCTAACCCTAACCCTAACCCTAACCCTAACCCTAACCCTAACCCTAACCCTAACCCTAACCCTAACCCTAACCCTAACCCTAACCCTAACCCTAACCCTAACCCTAACCCTAACCCTAACCCTAACCCTAACCCTAACCCTAACCCTAACCCTAACCCTAACCCTAACCCTAACCCTAACCCTAACCCTAACCCTAACCCTAACCCTAACCCTAACCCTAACCCTAACCCTAACCCTAACCCTAACCCTAACCCTAACCCTAACCCTAACCCTAACCCTAACCCTAACCCTAACCCTAACCCTAACCCTAACCCTAACCCTAACCCTAACCCTAACCCTAACCCTAACCCTAACCCTAACCCTAACCCTAACCCTAACCCTAACCCTAACCCTAACCCTAACCCTAACCCTAACCCTAACCCTAACCCTAACCCTAACCCTAACCCTAACCCTAACCCTAACCCTAACCCTAACCCTAACCCTAACCCTAACCCTAACCCTAACCCTAACCCTAACCCTAACCCTAACCCTAACCCTAACCCTAACCCTAACCCTAACCCTAACCCTAACCCTAACCCTAACCCTAACCCTAACCCTAACCCTAACCCTAACCCTAACCCTAACCCTAACCCTAACCCTAACCCTAACCCTAACCCTAACCCTAACCCTAACCCTAACCCTAACCCTAACCCTAACCCTAACCCTAACCCTAACCCTAACCCTAACCCTAACCCTAACCCTAACCCTAACCCTAACCCTAACCCTAACCCTAACCCTAACCCTAACCCTAACCCTAACCCTAACCCTAACCCTAACCCTAACCCTAACCCTAACCCTAACCCTAACCCTAACCCTAACCCTAACCCTAACCCTAACCCTAACCCTAACCCTAACCCTAACCCTAACCCTAACCCTAACCCTAACCCTAACCCTAACCCTAACCCTAACCCTAACCCTAACCCTAACCCTAACCCTAACCCTAACCCTAACCCTAACCCTAACCCTAACCCTAACCCTAACCCTAACCCTAACCCTAACCCTAACCCTAACCCTAACCCTAACCCTAACCCTAACCCTAACCCTAACCCTAACCCTAACCCTAACCCTAACCCTAACCCTAACCCTAACCCTAACCCTAACCCTAACCCTAACCCTAACCCTAACCCTAACCCTAACCCTAACCCTAACCCTAACCCTAACCCTAACCCTAACCCTAACCCTAACCCTAACCCTAACCCTAACCCTAACCCTAACCCTAACCCTAACCCTAACCCTAACCCTAACCCTAACCCTAACCCTAACCCTAACCCTAACCCTAACCCTAACCCTAACCCTAACCCTAACCCTAACCCTAACCCTAACCCTAACCCTAACCCTAACCCTAACCCTAACCCTAACCCTAACCCTAACCCTAACCCTAACCCTAACCCTAACCCTAACCCTAACCCTAACCCTAACCCTAACCCTAACCCTAACCCTAACCCTAACCCTAACCCTAACCCTAACCCTAACCCTAACCCTAACCCTAACCCTAACCCTAACCCTAACCCTAACCCTAACCCTAACCCTAACCCTAACCCTAACCCTAACCCTAACCCTAACCCTAACCCTAACCCTAACCCTAACCCTAACCCTAACCCTAACCCTAACCCTAACCCTAACCCTAACCCTAACCCTAACCCTAACCCTAACCCTAACCCTAACCCTAACCCTAACCCTAACCCTAACCCTAACCCTAACCCTAACCCTAACCCTAACCCTAACCCTAACCCTAACCCTAACCCTAACCCTAACCCTAACCCTAACCCTAACCCTAACCCTAACCCTAACCCTAACCCTAACCCTAACCCTAACCCTAACCCTAACCCTAACCCTAACCCTAACCCTAACCCTAACCCTAACCCTAACCCTAACCCTAACCCTAACCCTAACCCTAACCCTAACCCTAACCCTAACCCTAACCCTAACCCTAACCCTAACCCTAACCCTAACCCTAACCCTAACCCTAACCCTAACCCTAACCCTAACCCTAACCCTAACCCTAACCCTAACCCTAACCCTAACCCTAACCCTAACCCTAACCCTAACCCTAACCCTAACCCTAACCCTAACCCTAACCCTAACCCTAACCCTAACCCTAACCCTAACCCTAACCCTAACCCTAACCCTAACCCTAACCCTAACCCTAACCCTAACCCTAACCCTAACCCTAACCCTAACCCTAACCCTAACCCTAACCCTAACCCTAACCCTAACCCTAACCCTAACCCTAACCCTAACCCTAACCCTAACCCTAACCCTAACCCTAACCCTAACCCTAACCCTAACCCTAACCCTAACCCTAACCCTAACCCTAACCCTAACCCTAACCCTAACCCTAACCCTAACCCTAACCCTAACCCTAACCCTAACCCTAACCCTAACCCTAACCCTAACCCTAACCCTAACCCTAACCCTAACCCTAACCCTAACCCTAACCCTAACCCTAACCCTAACCCTAACCCTAACCCTAACCCTAACCCTAACCCTAACCCTAACCCTAACCCTAACCCTAACCCTAACCCTAACCCTAACCCTAACCCTAACCCTAACCCTAACCCTAACCCTAACCCTAACCCTAACCCTAACCCTAACCCTAACCCTAACCCTAACCCTAACCCTAACCCTAACCCTAACCCTAACCCTAACCCTAACCCTAACCCTAACCCTAACCCTAACCCTAACCCTAACCCTAACCCTAACCCTAACCCTAACCCTAACCCTAACCCTAACCCTAACCCTAACCCTAACCCTAACCCTAACCCTAACCCTAACCCTAACCCTAACCCTAACCCTAACCCTAACCCTAACCCTAACCCTAACCCTAACCCTAACCCTAACCCTAACCCTAACCCTAACCCTAACCCTAACCCTAACCCTAACCCTAACCCTAACCCTAACCCTAACCCTAACCCTAACCCTAACCCTAACCCTAACCCTAACCCTAACCCTAACCCTAACCCTAACCCTAACCCTAACCCTAACCCTAACCCTAACCCTAACCCTAACCCTAACCCTAACCCTAACCCTAACCCTAACCCTAACCCTAACCCTAACCCTAACCCTAACCCTAACCCTAACCCTAACCCTAACCCTAACCCTAACCCTAACCCTAACCCTAACCCTAACCCTAACCCTAACCCTAACCCTAACCCTAACCCTAACCCTAACCCTAACCCTAACCCTAACCCTAACCCTAACCCTAACCCTAACCCTAACCCTAACCCTAACCCTAACCCTAACCCTAACCCTAACCCTAACCCTAACCCTAACCCTAACCCTAACCCTAACCCTAACCCTAACCCTAACCCTAACCCTAACCCTAACCCTAACCCTAACCCTAACCCTAACCCTAACCCTAACCCTAACCCTAACCCTAACCCTAACCCTAACCCTAACCCTAACCCTAACCCTAACCCTAACCCTAACCCTAACCCTAACCCTAACCCTAACCCTAACCCTAACCCTAACCCTAACCCTAACCCTAACCCTAACCCTAACCCTAACCCTAACCCTAACCCTAACCCTAACCCTAACCCTAACCCTAACCCTAACCCTAACCCTAACCCTAACCCTAACCCTAACCCTAACCCTAACCCTAACCCTAACCCTAACCCTAACCCTAACCCTAACCCTAACCCTAACCCTAACCCTAACCCTAACCCTAACCCTAACCCTAACCCTAACCCTAACCCTAACCCTAACCCTAACCCTAACCCTAACCCTAACCCTAACCCTAACCCTAACCCTAACCCTAACCCTAACCCTAACCCTAACCCTAACCCTAACCCTAACCCTAACCCTAACCCTAACCCTAACCCTAACCCTAACCCTAACCCTAACCCTAACCCTAACCCTAACCCTAACCCTAACCCTAACCCTAACCCTAACCCTAACCCTAACCCTAACCCTAACCCTAACCCTAACCCTAACCCTAACCCTAACCCTAACCCTAACCCTAACCCTAACCCTAACCCTAACCCTAACCCTAACCCTAACCCTAACCCTAACCCTAACCCTAACCCTAACCCTAACCCTAACCCTAACCCTAACCCTAACCCTAACCCTAACCCTAACCCTAACCCTAACCCTAACCCTAACCCTAACCCTAACCCTAACCCTAACCCTAACCCTAACCCTAACCCTAACCCTAACCCTAACCCTAACCCTAACCCTAACCCTAACCCTAACCCTAACCCTAACCCTAACCCTAACCCTAACCCTAACCCTAACCCTAACCCTAACCCTAACCCTAACCCTAACCCTAACCCTAACCCTAACCCTAACCCTAACCCTAACCCTAACCCTAACCCTAACCCTAACCCTAACCCTAACCCTAACCCTAACCCTAACCCTAACCCTAACCCTAACCCTAACCCTAACCCTAACCCTAACCCTAACCCTAACCCTAACCCTAACCCTAACCCTAACCCTAACCCTAACCCTAACCCTAACCCTAACCCTAACCCTAACCCTAACCCTAACCCTAACCCTAACCCTAACCCTAACCCTAACCCTAACCCTAACCCTAACCCTAACCCTAACCCTAACCCTAACCCTAACCCTAACCCTAACCCTAACCCTAACCCTAACCCTAACCCTAACCCTAACCCTAACCCTAACCCTAACCCTAACCCTAACCCTAACCCTAACCCTAACCCTAACCCTAACCCTAACCCTAACCCTAACCCTAACCCTAACCCTAACCCTAACCCTAACCCTAACCCTAACCCTAACCCTAACCCTAACCCTAACCCTAACCCTAACCCTAACCCTAACCCTAACCCTAACCCTAACCCTAACCCTAACCCTAACCCTAACCCTAACCCTAACCCTAACCCTAACCCTAACCCTAACCCTAACCCTAACCCTAACCCTAACCCTAACCCTAACCCTAACCCTAACCCTAACCCTAACCCTAACCCTAACCCTAACCCTAACCCTAACCCTAACCCTAACCCTAACCCTAACCCTAACCCTAACCCTAACCCTAACCCTAACCCTAACCCTAACCCTAACCCTAACCCTAACCCTAACCCTAACCCTAACCCTAACCCTAACCCTAACCCTAACCCTAACCCTAACCCTAACCCTAACCCTAACCCTAACCCTAACCCTAACCCTAACCCTAACCCTAACCCTAACCCTAACCCTAACCCTAACCCTAACCCTAACCCTAACCCTAACCCTAACCCTAACCCTAACCCTAACCCTAACCCTAACCCTAACCCTAACCCTAACCCTAACCCTAACCCTAACCCTAACCCTAACCCTAACCCTAACCCTAACCCTAACCCTAACCCTAACCCTAACCCTAACCCTAACCCTAACCCTAACCCTAACCCTAACCCTAACCCTAACCCTAACCCTAACCCTAACCCTAACCCTAACCCTAACCCTAACCCTAACCCTAACCCTAACCCTAACCCTAACCCTAACCCTAACCCTAACCCTAACCCTAACCCTAACCCTAACCCTAACCCTAACCCTAACCCTAACCCTAACCCTAACCCTAACCCTAACCCTAACCCTAACCCTAACCCTAACCCTAACCCTAACCCTAACCCTAACCCTAACCCTAACCCTAACCCTAACCCTAACCCTAACCCTAACCCTAACCCTAACCCTAACCCTAACCCTAACCCTAACCCTAACCCTAACCCTAACCCTAACCCTAACCCTAACCCTAACCCTAACCCTAACCCTAACCCTAACCCTAACCCTAACCCTAACCCTAACCCTAACCCTAACCCTAACCCTAACCCTAACCCTAACCCTAACCCTAACCCTAACCCTAACCCTAACCCTAACCCTAACCCTAACCCTAACCCTAACCCTAACCCTAACCCTAACCCTAACCCTAACCCTAACCCTAACCCTAACCCTAACCCTAACCCTAACCCTAACCCTAACCCTAACCCTAACCCTAACCCTAACCCTAACCCTAACCCTAACCCTAACCCTAACCCTAACCCTAACCCTAACCCTAACCCTAACCCTAACCCTAACCCTAACCCTAACCCTAACCCTAACCCTAACCCTAACCCTAACCCTAACCCTAACCCTAACCCTAACCCTAACCCTAACCCTAACCCTAACCCTAACCCTAACCCTAACCCTAACCCTAACCCTAACCCTAACCCTAACCCTAACCCTAACCCTAACCCTAACCCTAACCCTAACCCTAACCCTAACCCTAACCCTAACCCTAACCCTAACCCTAACCCTAACCCTAACCCTAACCCTAACCCTAACCCTAACCCTAACCCTAACCCTAACCCTAACCCTAACCCTAACCCTAACCCTAACCCTAACCCTAACCCTAACCCTAACCCTAACCCTAACCCTAACCCTAACCCTAACCCTAACCCTAACCCTAACCCTAACCCTAACCCTAACCCTAACCCTAACCCTAACCCTAACCCTAACCCTAACCCTAACCCTAACCCTAACCCTAACCCTAACCCTAACCCTAACCCTAACCCTAACCCTAACCCTAACCCTAACCCTAACCCTAACCCTAACCCTAACCCTAACCCTAACCCTAACCCTAACCCTAACCCTAACCCTAACCCTAACCCTAACCCTAACCCTAACCCTAACCCTAACCCTAACCCTAACCCTAACCCTAACCCTAACCCTAACCCTAACCCTAACCCTAACCCTAACCCTAACCCTAACCCTAACCCTAACCCTAACCCTAACCCTAACCCTAACCCTAACCCTAACCCTAACCCTAACCCTAACCCTAACCCTAACCCTAACCCTAACCCTAACCCTAACCCTAACCCTAACCCTAACCCTAACCCTAACCCTAACCCTAACCCTAACCCTAACCCTAACCCTAACCCTAACCCTAACCCTAACCCTAACCCTAACCCTAACCCTAACCCTAACCCTAACCCTAACCCTAACCCTAACCCTAACCCTAACCCTAACCCTAACCCTAACCCTAACCCTAACCCTAACCCTAACCCTAACCCTAACCCTAACCCTAACCCTAACCCTAACCCTAACCCTAACCCTAACCCTAACCCTAACCCTAACCCTAACCCTAACCCTAACCCTAACCCTAACCCTAACCCTAACCCTAACCCTAACCCTAACCCTAACCCTAACCCTAACCCTAACCCTAACCCTAACCCTAACCCTAACCCTAACCCTAACCCTAACCCTAACCCTAACCCTAACCCTAACCCTAACCCTAACCCTAACCCTAACCCTAACCCTAACCCTAACCCTAACCCTAACCCTAACCCTAACCCTAACCCTAACCCTAACCCTAACCCTAACCCTAACCCTAACCCTAACCCTAACCCTAACCCTAACCCTAACCCTAACCCTAACCCTAACCCTAACCCTAACCCTAACCCTAACCCTAACCCTAACCCTAACCCTAACCCTAACCCTAACCCTAACCCTAACCCTAACCCTAACCCTAACCCTAACCCTAACCCTAACCCTAACCCTAACCCTAACCCTAACCCTAACCCTAACCCTAACCCTAACCCTAACCCTAACCCTAACCCTAACCCTAACCCTAACCCTAACCCTAACCCTAACCCTAACCCTAACCCTAACCCTAACCCTAACCCTAACCCTAACCCTAACCCTAACCCTAACCCTAACCCTAACCCTAACCCTAACCCTAACCCTAACCCTAACCCTAACCCTAACCCTAACCCTAACCCTAACCCTAACCCTAACCCTAACCCTAACCCTAACCCTAACCCTAACCCTAACCCTAACCCTAACCCTAACCCTAACCCTAACCCTAACCCTAACCCTAACCCTAACCCTAACCCTAACCCTAACCCTAACCCTAACCCTAACCCTAACCCTAACCCTAACCCTAACCCTAACCCTAACCCTAACCCTAACCCTAACCCTAACCCTAACCCTAACCCTAACCCTAACCCTAACCCTAACCCTAACCCTAACCCTAACCCTAACCCTAACCCTAACCCTAACCCTAACCCTAACCCTAACCCTAACCCTAACCCTAACCCTAACCCTAACCCTAACCCTAACCCTAACCCTAACCCTAACCCTAACCCTAACCCTAACCCTAACCCTAACCCTAACCCTAACCCTAACCCTAACCCTAACCCTAACCCTAACCCTAACCCTAACCCTAACCCTAACCCTAACCCTAACCCTAACCCTAACCCTAACCCTAACCCTAACCCTAACCCTAACCCTAACCCTAACCCTAACCCTAACCCTAACCCTAACCCTAACCCTAACCCTAACCCTAACCCTAACCCTAACCCTAACCCTAACCCTAACCCTAACCCTAACCCTAACCCTAACCCTAACCCTAACCCTAACCCTAACCCTAACCCTAACCCTAACCCTAACCCTAACCCTAACCCTAACCCTAACCCTAACCCTAACCCTAACCCTAACCCTAACCCTAACCCTAACCCTAACCCTAACCCTAACCCTAACCCTAACCCTAACCCTAACCCTAACCCTAACCCTAACCCTAACCCTAACCCTAACCCTAACCCTAACCCTAACCCTAACCCTAACCCTAACCCTAACCCTAACCCTAACCCTAACCCTAACCCTAACCCTAACCCTAACCCTAACCCTAACCCTAACCCTAACCCTAACCCTAACCCTAACCCTAACCCTAACCCTAACCCTAACCCTAACCCTAACCCTAACCCTAACCCTAACCCTAACCCTAACCCTAACCCTAACCCTAACCCTAACCCTAACCCTAACCCTAACCCTAACCCTAACCCTAACCCTAACCCTAACCCTAACCCTAACCCTAACCCTAACCCTAACCCTAACCCTAACCCTAACCCCTAACCCTAACCCTAACCCTAACCCTAACCCTAACCCTAACCCTAACCCTAACCCTAACCCTAACCCTAACCCTAACCCTAACCCTAACCCTAACCCTAACCCTAACCCTAACCCTAACCCTAACCCTAACCCTAACCCTAACCCTAACCCTAACCCTAACCCTAACCCTAACCCTAACCCTAACCCTAACCCTAACCCTAACCCTAACCCTAACCCTAACCCTAACCCTAACCCTAACCCTAACCCTAACCCTAACCCTAACCCTAACCCTAACCCTAACCCTAACCCTAACCCTAACCCTAACCCTAACCCTAACCCTAACCCTAACCCTAACCCTAACCCTAACCCTAACCCTAACCCTAACCCTAACCCTAACCCTAACCCTAACCCTAACCCTAACCCTAACCCTAACCCTAACCCTAACCCTAACCCTAACCCTAACCCTAACCCTAACCCTAACCCTAACCCTAACCCTAACCCTAACCCTAACCCTAACCCTAACCCTAACCCTAACCCTAACCCTAACCCTAACCCTAACCCTAACCCTAACCCTAACCCTAACCCTAACCCTAACCCTAACCCTAACCCTAACCCTAACCCTAACCCTAACCCTAACCCTAACCCTAACCCTAACCCTAACCCTAACCCTAACCCTAACCCTAACCCTAACCCTAACCCTAACCCTAACCCTAACCCTAACCCTAACCCTAACCCTAACCCTAACCCTAACCCTAACCCTAACCCTAACCCTAACCCTAACCCTAACCCTAACCCTAACCCTAACCCTAACCCTAACCCTAACCCTAACCCTAACCCTAACCCTAACCCTAACCCTAACCCTAACCCTAACCCTAACCCTAACCCTAACCCTAACCCTAACCCTAACCCTAACCCTAACCCTAACCCTAACCCTAACCCTAACCCTAACCCTAACCCTAACCCTAACCCTAACCCTAACCCTAACCCTAACCCTAACCCTAACCCTAACCCTAACCCTAACCCTAACCCTAACCCTAACCCTAACCCTAACCCTAACCCTAACCCTAACCCTAACCCTAACCCTAACCCTAACCCTAACCCTAACCCTAACCCTAACCCTAACCCTAACCCTAACCCTAACCCTAACCCTAACCCTAACCCTAACCCTAACCCTAACCCTAACCCTAACCCTAACCCTAACCCTAACCCTAACCCTAACCCTAACCCTAACCCTAACCCTAACCCTAACCCTAACCCTAACCCTAACCCTAACCCTAACCCTAACCCTAACCCTAACCCTAACCCTAACCCTAACCCTAACCCTAACCCTAACCCTAACCCTAACCCTAACCCTAACCCTAACCCTAACCCTAACCCTAACCCTAACCCTAACCCTAACCCTAACCCTAACCCTAACCCTAACCCTAACCCTAACCCTAACCCTAACCCTAACCCTAACCCTAACCCTAACCCTAACCCTAACCCTAACCCTAACCCTAACCCTAACCCTAACCCTAACCCTAACCCTAACCCTAACCCTAACCCTAACCCTAACCCTAACCCTAACCCTAACCCTAACCCTAACCCTAACCCTAACCCTAACCCTAACCCTAACCCTAACCCTAACCCTAACCCTAACCCTAACCCTAACCCTAACCCTAACCCTAACCCTAACCCTAACCCTAACCCTAACCCTAACCCTAACCCTAACCCTAACCCTAACCCTAACCCTAACCCTAACCCTAACCCTAACCCTAACCCTAACCCTAACCCTAACCCTAACCCTAACCCTAACCCTAACCCTAACCCTAACCCTAACCCTAACCCTAACCCTAACCCTAACCCTAACCCTAACCCTAACCCTAACCCTAACCCTAACCCTAACCCTAACCCTAACCCTAACCCTAACCCTAACCCTAACCCTAACCCTAACCCTAACCCTAACCCTAACCCTAACCCTAACCCTAACCCTAACCCTAACCCTAACCCTAACCCTAACCCTAACCCTAACCCTAACCCTAACCCTAACCCTAACCCTAACCCTAACCCTAACCCTAACCCTAACCCTAACCCTAACCCTAACCCTAACCCTAACCCTAACCCTAACCCTAACCCTAACCCTAACCCTAACCCTAACCCTAACCCTAACCCTAACCCTAACCCTAACCCTAACCCTAACCCTAACCCTAACCCTAACCCTAACCCTAACCCTAACCCTAACCCTAACCCTAACCCTAACCCTAACCCTAACCCTAACCCTAACCCTAACCCTAACCCTAACCCTAACCCTAACCCTAACCCTAACCCTAACCCTAACCCTAACCCTAACCCTAACCCTAACCCTAACCCTAACCCTAACCCTAACCCTAACCCTAACCCTAACCCTAACCCTAACCCTAACCCTAACCCTAACCCTAACCCTAACCCTAACCCTAACCCTAACCCTAACCCTAACCCTAACCCTAACCCTAACCCTAACCCTAACCCTAACCCTAACCCTAACCCTAACCCTAACCCTAACCCTAACCCTAACCCTAACCCTAACCCTAACCCTAACCCTAACCCTAACCCTAACCCTAACCCTAACCCTAACCCTAACCCTAACCCTAACCCTAACCCTAACCCTAACCCTAACCCTAACCCTAACCCTAACCCTAACCCTAACC
>JAFEUB010001641.1:262500-265000 GCA_024529925.1 Ophthalmolycus amberensis | reverse complement strand
CAATACAAACAAAAAGACAAAAAGAAAGCATCCAAAAAGATCATTAGGCACTTTTGTCAAAATAAAAGCATAAATTTATGCAAAGAAAACTTGCACATTGTCACACTGAACTGAAGAAATTCACAGATTCAGTGTCAACATGTGCCGAAATAAAAAATACAGGGTTAGAATAATAAGTCAGAGAAACAAACAACAGCAGTGTTTTAAAATACCTTCAACCGTCAGACAGTTTGCAGGAGAGAAAGCAACAACAGCCTCTACTGTCCAGGAACATAAGAGAAAATAAAGAGCACCTGTTGCACATTACCTTGATAGTTTTAGACTGTAGCCTCAGGCCATTGAGGGTACTGATAGCCCTCTCTGCATCATTAGGGTTAACAAAGTTAACAAAGCCGTAACCTAAACTGTGGCCTAGAGAAACACAAAGGAAAACAACAAAATAAAAGAATAAAACTCTGTGGATATTCAAAAATAGACAAGAAATCAGTTGAAAACTCTCCATACAGTGTTTGAAAAGTGTGGACACGACGTTCTTCTGAACAAACCCAGAAAACCCAGAACGAACACTAAAAAGTTTAGTCAGAGTGAGACCTCCTGTCCAAACATTCAAGTGACCAATCAGGGCGCAGCATGACTTTGTGACTCTGGTGGTGAGATCCTCATGTTTGTAGAGTGGTTTATGGTCTAGGGCAGGGGTATTCAAGTCAATTTACAAAAGGTTCAGATTGAGAAAATGTCCTCGGGCAAAGGTCCGGAACATTACAATAATATCTAACTTGTGCTATTTAGTGCCATATATATATATATATATATATATATATATATATATATAGAACCCATATATATTCTATATATAGAACCCATATATATATACATATATATATATATATATATATATATGTATATATATATATATATATATATATATACATATATATATATATATATATATATATGTATATATATATATATATATATATATATATATATATATATATATATATATATATATATATATATATATATATATATATATATATATGTATATACATATATGTGTATATATATATATGTGTATATATATATATGTGTATATATATATATATACATATATATATATATGTATATACATATATATATATATATATATGTATATATATATATATATATATATATATATATATATATATATATATATATGTATATACATTATATATATATATATATATATATATATATATATATATATATATATGACTGCAAGAAGCCTAGCAGTAGTAACGTCTCTGTGTCGTCAACTGTCAAATCAAATAAAGAAAGTACACATCAATTACATTTGAACAATTATTATTCTGTTTTCAAATTTAACTGGATGGATTATAAATAAGACAGAAATACATAAATAAATGTTCTTCTCATTTCAAGTACAATAAGAGCTGGAATAAAGAATAACTGATTAAACAGAAAGCTTTTGAAAAATGTGCATCTTAAAATAAAGTAATTCATTTTAGAAAAATGTATTTCACTGAATTGTCCTGCAGATTTAAATTCAGTTCATTCATGTGTGAAGTGATGTCAATCAAAAAAAGACACAATATTATATGTTTCTCATCTTCTAACAAGATAAATCAGTGAGCAGG
Source organism: Ophthalmolycus amberensis (assembly GCA_024529925.1). Lineage (NCBI taxonomy): Eukaryota > Metazoa > Chordata > Actinopteri > Perciformes > Zoarcidae > Ophthalmolycus > Ophthalmolycus amberensis. Next base: position 263,360 of record JAFEUB010001641.1, on the reverse strand, counting down.
ACTTTCTCTGTTGTTATAAACACTTGTTTCAGCTCTATTCTCTGTTATCATTGTTGAACAGTGAATTCATGTGTTAGGATTCTGATCATTTTGGGCTCTGAGGTTTATTTTCTGTGAATTCATTTCAGTTGTGAGATGGTAAGTTTGCTCAAAAAAATTGTTCTTTGTCTCATAGTGTTGCTTCATATTACTGCTTTGAATAATCGTCACGGTCTCTAAACATACGAGAGATACTCGCTTTAAACTGTCCGTGGGAAGAATTAAGATAAGACTGTTCATTCTTGGTTATAGACTCTGGTCTCTCTGAACACTTCTCTCTTTGGAGAACATCATGTGAAATAACTTCTGACTCGCGTAATCATTCTCCTACTCTGCTGTCTCTTTCCTCGTCTCAGCCCCGTGTGTGTACATCTCACTCAAGTCAGGAAACTTGTCAGAATAGCCATATTTGGTTGGCTGAGCTGCATCACGTGATGTGATTTGCACCGCTGAACAAATGCCGTAAAGGCTGAAAAAGCTGCGCCAGTTAAAACAGAAATGCTCCGTCAAAATTTAATAATTCTCAATTATCTATCGGTTTTAGGTCCTGCATCCAGATACAACGGCGTCTGGGTCCGGGCCGCGGTCCACCTATTGGGGACCGCTGGTCTAGGGGTTTGGGTGTTAGGATCTAAGGGGTTTGGGTTCAGGGGGTTCACCGTGTGCTGAAAGACTTTCATCAAGACATGTTGTATTAACTGCTCCTGAAGCTGCTGTCTTAACGACAGGGTCATGGATAAATGTTGATTTATTAAAGCCTGCTCTGCTGCCCCTCTGGTACAAAGAACAAAGTGTTTTAAATCATTATTTAAACACATCCT
>JAFEUB010001641.1:152500-257500 GCA_024529925.1 Ophthalmolycus amberensis | reverse complement strand
TACTAGCCACCAGCTAGCCACATGTTAGCACCACACAAAGAGGCTAAGCAGCTAATGGCGCTGAGTGTTTCAGCGGGAGACAACGTCATCTATAATATATAACCCTAACCATAGCTGGCGTCACAGTTCTTACCTGTAACAGGTGACAGACGGTATGGATGCTCTGATATCGATCCACGAACAAACCGGCTCTAAAAACGGAAGATTATCTGTTTCGTGTTAGCTGATCAGCGCTCCCGCTCCGCACAAAGAACCAACGAGAAGTCTGATGAAGTCTCGCGATACCACGTAGTCTTCTTCTTCTGTGTCAGTAGTGTGAACACCGCCACCTGCTGGACTCCGCCTGAAACACTCTTATTTACTGCAACGCTTTATAAAGGCGCTCTAATATTTTTATTTATTTATAAATGGAGCTCACAAGAGGATTAACATTGAAATATGAATATATACCTGAATCACAGCTCTCCATTAATCACAATATTTAGTGTCCTTTTAAATTTTATAATAATATTCATTCAGAGAGATAAGTGTGAATCTCTTGTTCAGTCATACTTCAGTTTAACCCTAACCCACAGACCTGGATCCATAGTGGACCAGGATCCAGCTGCACTTGATGGGCGGAGAGCAGGACAGAGATCAGGACTCTGGTTGACCAGAGGAGGAGGATCCTCTGTGTTTACATCATGATGCTTGGTGGATCAGGACTCTGGTGGACCAGAGGAGGAGGATCCTCTGTGTTTACATCATGATGCTTGGTGGATCAGGACTCTGGTGGACCAGAGGAGGAGGACTCTGTGTTTACATCATGATGCTTGGTGGATCAGGACTATGTGGACCAAAGGAGGAGGACTCTGTGTTTACATCATGATGCTTGGTGGATCAGGACTCTGGTGGACCAGAGGAGGAGGACTCTGTGTTTACATCATGATGCTTGGTGGATCAGGACTCTGGTGGACCAGAGGAGGAGGACTCTGTGTTTACATCATGATGCTTGGTGGATCAGGACTCTGGTGGACCAGAGGAGGAGGACTCTGTGTTTACATCGTGATGCTTGGTGGATCAGGACTCTGGTGGACCAGAGGAGGAGGACTCTGTGTTTACATCGTGATGCTTGGTGGATCAGGACTCTGGTGGACCAGAGGAGGAGGACTGTGTGTTTACATCGTGATGCTTGGTGGATCAGGGCCCCGTTCCTCGTACGTGGTTCACTAAGTCGATCAAATATCCTTTAGCAGCCTAAATGAACGAGATGATTGAAGTCAGGCTATCTCGGTTTCTCCGAGGCTGATCCTCTCAAACAGTCTCGTTAATTCGACCCAGACGATCAGGATCAGGATGGTTGCGCGTGCCCGTCCTACTTCTAAAGGGGGAAGCGTCCATCACCCAAACCATGATGTTCTAACAGTACAATGTGAAATAAAGTCAAAGAAAGAGCCTCTTTGTTCTCCGCTGACGAGCAGGAGATGATCATGAACGCATATGAGGAAGTCAAGACCGTAATCACGGCAAAATATAACAGCGGCACCGCTGAGAGGACGAGACAAGAAGCACAGCAACATATCAGACACGTTCAATGCGTCAGTGTTGGAAATGTATCGGCTCATTTTAATGCCTCATCACCCCAACCAATCACATGACATGTCTTTAATGTGCTGCTGGCAGTAGACTTCATGATGCATCATCCAATGAGATCTATAGCGACAATAATGATCTCAACTCTTTCAGAATAATAATAAAAACAAGCCCAACGAGGATCTAATAATACTCATTAACATGAGGACATATGTACTGTATGCCCTCATGTATCATGTACTGTATATGTGTATGTACATGTGTGTGTAGATCACCATATAGAACTAGCAGTGTGAATATGTGTGTGTGAGTCTGTTTGGGCGGATCAGTATGTGTGTGTGTATTATTCATCATCAGACATTCAATCAACTGAAGCAGTGAAGATAAATAGTGTGTGATTCTCTCTGTTCTCATCATGATCCACCTTCATCATGTTCTACAGTAATGATCTGCTGGTGTACTAATAACACTGTCATATCATTATGAGTGCTTTAACCTCATGTATGCAACCAGCCATCAAGAGGACATGAGCTCAAGTACACACTAAGCACACACACATGACTCAGAATGCTGAGTCAGCACAATATGTGCCATGGTGATGTAATGAACACATCCATAAGTTTATTAAGCGCCAAATAAACTTTACCAACAGCGCGGCATGCAGCGGCTTTCCCCATGTTCTCCGCATCGCCGACACTACAACAACGCAGCACTCGCACAACAGCTCAAGGCTGCATCCAGTCTGTGGGACAGGCAGTGTGGTGTTCAATGTCTGCTCCAGAAGCTCTGTAAAGAAATGATTCCTTGTGGGCAGAATGGACAGCGCTCGTATAGGAAGTCATCATGATGTGATAACGGATCTTGGCGATGTGGAAGAACTCTCTCCCTATAAAACGCTCATCTAACTAATATCCTCCTTCATCAGTGGATCTCTGAGGAAGGGAGCTGCACATTAATGCAATAGAGGCTTCTTAGTTTGCTCCGCTGCTTTTAAGGATCACCGTGTGTCTCACTTTACATGCATTTCATCAACTCCCGTATAACCCCCAGTATATGCGCAAGCGCATTAGACTACCGTATGTGACAGGAGCTGCCATGTTTTCCGGGGGAGTGGCAGCTTATCCAGCTACCTTCAGTTAGCCTGCGCTGGAGCAGGTTCCAGCTTATGGATGTGTTGCTATGGTGATTTTGCCAAACTTGCTTCGTGGAACCGAAAAGCCTGATTTATGTCATCTTATCCTGAAGATTATCCGGCTAACTCAGTTAGCCAGGTACGAGGAACGGGGCCCAGGACTATGTCGACCAGAGGAGGACTCTTGGTGCTCAAACATATTCAGAGTTGATGGACAATGTTTTCCTCATGTTCAGTTTTTAATGTGAAGATGTTGAACATATTATCTGCTGTTTACATTCATTATGATGCTAATTTAATACATGTACTACAGGAATGTTCTACTATCTTTGTTTTGTTTGCCGTGTGTTTGTTGTGTTACAACTAATTTAGTTATCGTCCTTTGTTTCATAATGACAACAGACTCGTTGGAGATGAGCTGCTTCTCAGTGGACGAGATCAGGAGGTTATAAATAAACTGAGTTTAAGACAGTTTCCATCCGTCAAAGAATAAACAGGAAGTCAAAGACACGGTTACTTTTCCCATTGGGACATGGTTCAGGTTAGATCTGGGTCCAGCACTGGGTCGGTGGTCTGATCCACACTCCGGAGACGTAGGTGGCGGTAATGCTCAAATCAGCTTCATGTGACAACCAACAGAAAACCAGAAGAAGAAGAACGTTGGTGACGTCATAGGACCCTTTCCGCTGCTGCATGTAAACAAAGCAGAATCAGATGGAGACAAACTCCATATAAATATAAATAGATATATAGATATAGATAATCTCCGTTAAATAACAAATCACTGGAGAGGGTTCTCTTTGATCCGGAGCTGAGAGTCTGAGTGTGATGGAGCTCCGCTTCTCTTGAACCAGAACCAGCAACATGTCTATGGAAGACCCGTTCTTCGTCGTCAAAGGGTCAGTTTACGCTATGCTAACCAATGCTAACATGCTAACAGGATGCTGGTGGCTGGTTAGCCTGCAGAGACCTGATAGCTAATCGATACATAAAATAAACCAGTCTAACGTTGTGATGTAAAGGATTACCGCTATGCTAACGTTAGCTTTCAGTGAGTTAGGCTGTTAGCATGTTGCTCTGATGTTAGCACAGTGTTGATTCTCAGTTTAAAGTATAAAATTCAATATTTCACATGTTGATTTCAGTAAAATCAACTGTCACATTTCTAGTTATATTGTCTGTTAATTATAGGAATAATATTAAATGTGTTAATTATATAAGGAAAGTTATCAGCTAATATATTTAATGTATTCTTTATTTTACTTTGTAAATAATTCATATTATCTTAAGTCATTTTATAGACAGGTTAAGCAGTTACACGTGTGTGTATATATATATATATATATATATATATATATATATATATATATATATATATATATATATATATATATATATATATATATATATATATATTAGGGGTGTCACGGATCACAAACCTCACGGTTCGGTTCGGATCACGGTTCAGGAGTCACGGTTCGGATCATTTTTCGGATCAACAAAGAAAAGGGGAGGAGACAAATATTTGCTTTCCATTTATTAATTAAAGAACTTCAAGAACACTTAAAGCAAAGAACTTTGGGCTATAGTCTTACATGAAAACAAAAATATTGAATATGTCCAATTTGAAACAAAATGAAATAAATAAATAAAAATAAAACATTCAAGAATACTCAATTCTGATATCCTCGTCCTTTCATCAATATTGAAAGAAAGAAACAGCCAGTGAGCTAGCTTCCACTGTTTACACTGAACTGAACTGCTCGGCAACAACTTGGGTCTATGTTTACTTCCTGTCAGGTTATGCCATTCAAATACACAATAATGTTTACCATTACTGTGACATTATTTTCAAAAAGATGAGAATATCTCCATTGTCTGGGGAGAGGGTCGACCTTTCTGTGGTGACTGGAATATTATTGGGCCTGTCTAGCTTCCACTCTGATACTTCTGTCAGCACCTGAACCAGGTGTGTGTGTGTGTGACTCTCACAGAGGGGGCGTGTCTACAGCACCGCAGAATCACTCCGCCGTGGTGAAAGCGGTCACAGTCTTTTCCTTCTCATAGAGGTCTGGAACAGCTTCACACTGAAGTGGGTGCGTGAGTGGATTTCGTAGCGTGGCTCAAGCATTTTAACCAGATTTAGAAATCCTTTGTTTTCTACACCGGAGTGTCCCCGTCGCTGACAGACGGGATGGTGGCTCTTCATATGTGTGGACATGCCGATGTTTTGCCGTCTTTCTCTTTAAATAACGCCTACATACTGTAACTGTTTCGTCCACCACCCTCATCCGTCATTATACGTTACAGGGAAGACAAAATGTTCCCAAACTTGCAACTTAAATGACGCCGCGGCTTCTGACGTTCCTCCGCTCGCCATGACTTCACCGTTAAATGCTTCTAAGCTGCTCCGTTCACGTGAACACACTACTGCTTTATATCTGTTCACTGACACTCTGCATTGATATTCGGGGACTTGTTACTTAAAGGAACAGCAACAGTAGAACTTTATTACACACTATGATGATTACGCTGTAAAAAAAAAAGAAAAAAAATACTCGATTGATCCGCGGTTCACAAGTGATCCGAACCGTGAGGGCTGATCCGAATGGATCACGGATCGATCCGTGATCCGTGACACCACTAATATATATATATGGTTATATATGCGTAACCCTAACCCGTATTACTGTCTCTCTCGCTCTTTTTTCAATTCAATTTTGCTTTATTGGCATGAAATTTTAAAAACAGTATTGCCAAAGCATCAAAAAATGTAACATACAATAATATTAATACACAATAACATGAATATACAATGACATTAATATAACATCTAGCTTGATTATTAAATATATATATATATATATATATTAGGGGTGTAACGGTTACAGTCGGCGTTACAGTCAGGTGATGTGTGTTACAGTCAGGTGATGTGCGTTACAGTCAGGTGATGTGTGTTACAGTCAGGTGATGTGCGTTACAGTCAGGTGATGTGTGTTACAGTCAGGTGATGTGTGTTACAGTCAGGTGATGCGTTACAGTCAGGTGATGTGCGTTACAGTCAGGTGATGTGCGTTACAGTCAGGTGATGTGCGTTAGTCAGGTGATGTGCGTTACAGTCAGGTGATGTGCGTTACAGTCAGGTGATGTGTGTTACAGTCAGGTGATGTGCGTTACAGTCAGGTGATGTGCGTTACAGTCAGGTGATGTGCGTTAGTCAGGTGATGTGTGTTACAGTCAGGTGATGTGTGTTACAGTCAGGTGATGTGTGTTACAGTCAGGTGATGTGTGTTACAGTCAGGTGATGTGCGTTAGTCAGGTGATGTGCGTTACAGTCAGGTGATGTGCGTTACAGTCAGGTGATGTGTGTTACAGTCAGGTGATGTGCGTTACAGTCAGGTGATGTGCGTTACAGTCAGGTGATGTGCGTTAGTCAGGTGATGTGTGTTACAGTCAGGTGATGTGTGTTACAGTCAGGTGATGTGTGTTACAGTCAGGTGATGTGCGTTACAGTCAGGTGATGTGCGTTACAGTCAGGTGATGTGCGTTACAGTCAGGTGATGTGCGTTAGTCAGGTGATGTGCGTTACAGTCAGGTGATGTGCGTTACAGTCAGGTGATGTGTGTTACAGTCAGGTGATGTGTGTTACAGTCAGGTGATGTGCGTTACAGTCAGGTGATGTGCGTTACAGTCAGGTGATGTGTGTTACAGTCAGGTGATGTGTGTTACAGTCAGGTGATGTGTGTTACAGTCAGGTGATGTGTGTTACAGTCAGGTGATGTGCGTTACAGTCAGGTGATGTGCGTTAGTCAGGTGATGTGCGTTACAGTCAGGTGATGTGCGTTACAGTCAGGTGATGTGTGTTACAGTCAGGTGATGCGTTACAGTCAGGTGATGTGCGTTACAGTCAGGTGATGTGCGTTACAGTCAGGTGATGTGCGTTACAGTCAGGTGATGTGTGTTACAGTCAGGTGATGTGTGTTACAGTCAGGTGATGTGTGTTACAGTCAGGTGATGCGTTACAGTCAGGTGATGTGTGTTACAGTCAGGTGATGCGTTACAGTCAGGTGATGTGCGTTACAGTCAGGTGATGTGTGTTACAGTCAGGTGATGTGCGTTACAGTCAGGTGATGTGCGTTACAGTCAGGTGATGCGTTACAGTCAGGTGATGTGCGTTACAGTCAGGTGATGTGCGTTAGTCAGGTGATGTGCGTTACAGTCAGGTGATGTGCGTTACAGTCAGGTGATGTGCGTTACAGTCAGGTGATGTGCGTTACAGTCAGGTGATGTGCGTTACAGTCAGGTGATGTGCGTTACAGTCAGGTGATGTGCGTTAGTCAGGTGATGTGCGTTACAGTCAGGTAGCTTTGTGTGACCCTCGACGTCCAGGCATCCGTTGTCAGAGCAGCAGCGGGTTCCTCGGACGTTTGATTCTCCTCTCGTGCTTTTGTTTTCTTGAGTTACGGTTTGGCTGAAATGGGCTCGTGAAGGAATTGTGTAACGGGGCTCAATAACATTCAGCAGGTTCATGAAGCTGCGTTTACCACCACAGAGTCCGGTCTCATGTCCGCCGCTATAAATGTACCAATCGCCGTGGTGATGCTTTAGCCCTGTTCTATCGGTAGTGAACAGCTGCTTAAACGCTTCGGGGAGAGTTTGAAGCGTGTGTGCTGCTCCAGGTGTTCGTTTAGTTCCACTCACTGCCACACCGGGGTGATGTCTGTGTGAATGAGTTGACATGTTTGAGGTATTCACACTGATGGAGCCTACACTCGTGTAGCAAATGCAACATAGCGTTGTTCTTTTATCCACCGCTCTCTCGCCATCGCCCTCATAGTTCACAGAGAAACCAACGTGGCTCCAAACACCAGACCTGCAGGCCGTTGGAGGATCTTCTAGTTCTGGTCTATAGCCATACTGCAGCGAGCTAGCTTCATGTAGCCGCTACACTGTAGCGTGTCTCACAGCGCAAAAGTGCCGACTGGAGTAGAACGTGTTTCTTTGGTGGTGGGCGTGTCAGAGAGCACGCTGTCCGTTACGTCATGTGGGTTGCCAGTTTGAGAACAGTGGCTCCACCGAAAACATAATATTTCCCACAATTTAAGCTTCTGCATTTTCCAAATGCGCTAGTATTATTATACTGTTATTATATTATACTAGTATTATAACTTTTAATTTCTTTTAACTTGTCTTGTTCTGTGTTTTTCTGTCTGTGTTTCTTGTGTTGCTGCCTGTCTTGGCCAGGTCTCCCTTGCAAAAGAGATTTTTAATCTCAATGGGACTACCTGGTTAAATAAAGGTTAAAAAAAAAGAATTATAATAATTTTTTTTTTTTTATTCAAACGTATTGTTCGGTTCGTCATGCGTACCGAACCGTGAGCCTCGTACCGAACGGTTCAATACGAATACGCGTATTGTTACACCCCTAATATAAATATATATATATATATATATATATATATATATATACACACACATACACAGTGTGTGTGTAGGTCTCTCTCTCGCTCTCTCTCTGGTGGTAAGCGTGGAGCGCGTTGCTAAATGTTTGGTGATTTTTGTCAAAGGTTTCTTCAATCTCTCTTCATAGTTGTGTGATTGAGTTGTGGTGGTTTGAGGTTGTTGTCGGTGTATTTTGGTGTTTTGGGCCGACAGAGAACAGTGTTTCTTGTTGGGGATGGCGTCGTCTGAGACGTCGTCCATGTCTTTGAGACATGGAGTTCGTGTTCAGCCCGACCCGTGTGTCCCGGTGGAGGCGGTTCTCCTGGCGGTGGGAGACCGTGTGGGACACGCTAACCTGTCCTATGCCTCCAGGATGAACAGAGGTGTGCTTCAGGACAGCTTCAGGACTGTGGGTCTGGGATGTAAGAGTGATCAACTGAAGCATGTCCAGTCCTTCAGGAGACGGGTGTTCATGGTCCTTACCTGTCCTCCACAGACGCTGGGGGTCTCCTTTAGGGTGAAGCACGGGGAGGGACACTACATGGTGTACGCTAGCACAGGTAGCATCAGGTGCTTTAAGTGCGGGGGAGTGGGGCACAAGCGGACCGCTTGTCCTAACAGGCCGGCCGAAGGGCACCCCGAGCCGGGGGCCGTACCGGCGGAGGAGCTCGATCACACCGGAGCTCCGCTAAATGACGAGCCGGCAGAGGTCGCTGCGCCGCGGGGGGGCGATGACCCGCCGACCGGGGTAGAGGAGCATCTCAACGGGCAGACAGACAGGAACATAGAGCTGATTCAGGCGTAGAAAAAATGATTGATGAGGACTCAGCTGTTCTGAGTCTCACAGCAGAGGAAAGAAAGTAGCAGAGGAAATGGAAGTAGAGGGAAGGAAAGGAGCAGAGGAAGCACTGACAGCAGGAGCAGAGGAAAGGAAAGGAGTAGAGGAAAGGAGCAGAGGAAGCACTGACAGCAGGAGCAGAGGAAGGTATGAGGGAAAGTAGAGGAGGCAGCAGTGAAGGGCCGACAGCTGAAGCTGACCAAAGTCAGGCTGCTGGTCCAGAGGTGAGTGGGGGGGCTTGTGTTGTGGAGGAGGAGATGGAGTACGACTCTGTCACAGACTCACAGTGGAGATCAGTACAAGCTGGAGGAAATTAAGAACTTCCTGGGTGAAACATTTGGAAAATCTGTAGAAGTTTCAGAGTATTTTCCAGACGCAGACAAGTTTATTGAAAGTGTTTTGGCATTACAGAGATTGGTTGATGTGGATTTTTTAGATGAAAAGAAACGTTTCCGTCTAAAGAAGCTCATGACGAGCCTCAGAAAGCTAAAGAGAGATGAAGGGAAAGGTTCCAAAAGGTTAAGAACCTCTAAGTGAGTCTATGATGGATGTGATTCACTTCATCTTTCTGTTCCTGGTTCTTCTAGTTTCTAGTCTTAATGTTGATGAGGTGACGGGAAGGTCTATTGGACAGACTGGCTGCTCCCTCAGCTCTCCTACAGGGGGAGGGTCCTTACTGTCAATGACTTGGTTGCCTCGACCCTTTGGCACAGACTGGTAGTCCAGCCTCCACCACAGGGCCTGATTAAAGACATCCAGAGGGCAGTTGTGGACTTCTTCTGGTCAGGGCTTCACTGGCTGAGATCTGCGGTGCTGTACCTGCCGGTCCAGGAGGGAGGACAGGGCCTGGTGGACATCACCTCACCCATCACAGCCTTCAGACTGCACACACTCAGAGACTGCTGTACAGCTCCGGCCTGCCATGGACTGATCCTGCCTGTGTGCTGCTGAGGAGGGCCGGACGCTTAGGTTGTGACAAACACCTGTTCCTGCTCCAGCCCCAGTCAGTGGTTCTAACTGGTCCCACACCGTTCTACCAGTCCGTCTTACAGGCGTGGCAGGTCTTCACAGTCCCTCAGAGAGCTGTGACGACACCACTGATCAACATCCGGTCCAGCAGGCTGCTGCTCCGGCTGGTGGAGGAGGTCTGTGCCTCCCTGCCAGAGGGAAGAGAGCGTACACTATCTGACCAATGGGACGATGAAGGAGTGAGGGTGTCGAGGTGGACCGGGATCCTCCCCAAGGGGCTGCTGGTGGTCCCGGTATAACCCCCTGTGACTGACAAAGAACACTGAACTCTGTGAACATGTGGAGTCTGAAAGACATTCTGGTTTCAGTCAGAGACAAAGCTCTGGTTCTCAACTTATGTGTTTTCTTTAGTATTTAAATTTAGTTTTTTTGTTTTTTGCATGAATTAGTTTTGTTGTAGCTTTTGATCAACTGTAAACGGAATTTAATAAGAAATAAAGATACATCTAAACCTCTGTCTGTCTCTGTCTCTCTCTCTGTCTCTGTCTCTCTCTCTGTCTCTCTGTCTCTCTGTCTCTCTGTCTCTCTGTCTCTCTGTCTCTGTCTCTCTCTGTCTCTCTGTCTCTGTCTCTCTCTGTCTCTCTGTCTCTGTCTCTGTCTCTGTCTCTCTCTCTGTCTCTCTGTCTCTGTCTCTCTCTCTGTCTCTCTGTCTCTGTCTGTCTCTGTCTCTCTGTCTCTCTGTCTCTGTCTGTCTCTGTCTCTCTGTCTCTCTGTCTCTCTCTCTGTCTCTCTCTGTCTCTCTGTCTCTGTCTGTCTCTCTGTCTCTGTCTCTCTGTCTCTGTCTGTCTCTCTGTCTCTGTCTCTCTGTCTCTCTGTCTCTGTCTCTCTGTCTCTGTCTCTGTCTCTCTCTCTGTCTCTCTGTCTCTCTGTCTCTGTCTCTCTGTCTCTGTCTCTCTGTCTCTGTCTCTCTCTCTGTCTCTGTCTCTCTCTCTGTCTCTGTCTCTCTCTCTGTCTCTCTGTCTCTGTCTCTCTCTCTGTCTCTCTCTCTCTGTCTCTGTCTCTCTCTCTCTCTGAGTGGAAGGAGTGTTGAGTTGACGGAGCGTGTTGCTGTCCAAACATGGGAAGCTGGTGTCTCCGGTTAGGAGAGTGTCCTCTGGAGTTAAATCTCTGCTGTTAAAGCACGTGGTGTCTCACAGGAGACATGTCCTCATGATCCCCAACGACAGGAGCAGAGTGGTCAACCTCAGCTTCAAACTCACTGTAGAGGACTGTGACTACGTCATCTTTGCAAAGACTAACGATTTTAAATCTTACAGCTGTGGGAGAGAAGGACATCTGAGCAGAGCTTGTCCTGGGGACACGGCTCAAACAAAGACCAGAACCAGAGAGGTACTGAGGAGGACAGAGGGGACAAGCAGGACAGACAAGAGGGAACAAGTGGAGCACAGGAGGCGAGGGTGGAGGAGACAAGTGTGACCCAGGAGGTGAGGGTGGAGGAGAAGGGTGGGGCTCAGGAGGTGAGGGTGGAGGAAACAAGTCGGGGACAAGAGGCGAGGAAGGATGGGGCAAATGAGGTCCAGAAGGTGAGGGAGAGTACTGGAGGACAGGTGGAGACAGATAGTGAGGTGGACATGGAGGAAGACGAGGAGCAGCTCAAAGCCCCTCAGCTGAAGAGGAAACAGAGAGGAGACAGAGGAAGCTCACAGGCGAAGAAAGTGGCAACTACAGAAAGTGGAGGAGCAGCCGAGTGTGAGTCCAGGCTGGAAGAGGACCCTGAGTCCAGTCAGGAGGAGGACTCTGAGTCCAGTCAGGAGGAGGACTCTGAGTCCAGTCAGGAGGAGGACTCTGAGTCCAGCAGGGAGGAGGACTCTGAGTCCAGCAGGGAGGAGGGCGCTGCTGCTGACAGTGAGTCCTGTATGTTTAGAGGACTCACTGTCAGCAGCAGCGGTGCTGCGGTGCTGCGGTGCTGGCAGCTGTAGGAGCTCTGGAGGCTACAGCGTGGAGGAGATAAAGGAGTTTCTGAAGAGTAAGAACGTGAGAGGAGCCAGAGTGGAGGACTACCTCTCTGACAAAGAGAAGCTCTCCAGCTCTGCCAGAGCTCACATGAGGAGCAAGGACAGAGGAGGTCTCACGAAGCAGGAAGGATACAGACTGAAGAAGATAGTTCACAAAGTGAACAAAGAACTGAACAAAGACGGAGCTCAGTGAGAGTCAGATCTCAGCCTAAAGACAATCAAAGACACGTTTATGTTTGTTGGACTTTATTTGGTTAACCGTTTTAAATGATAAAGAAACATGTGGTTCAAAGAAAATAAAGGTTTTCTAAAAATCAAATCTCAGTCTGTCTCTCTGTCTCTCTCTGTCGCTGTCGCTCTCTCTGTCTCTCCCTCTCTGTCTGTCTCTCTGTCTGTCTCTGTCGCTCTCTCTGTTGCTGTCGCTGTCTCTCTCTGTCTCTGTCTGTCTCTCTCTGTCTCTGTCGTTGTCTCTCTCTCTGTCTGTCTCTGTCTGTCTCTCTCTGTCGCTGTCTCGCTCTCTCTCTCCCTCTCTGTCTGTCTCTGTCGCTCTCTGTTGCTGTCGCTGTCTCTCTGTCTCTGTCGCTGTCTCTCTGTCTCTCTCTGTCTGTCTCTGTCTGTCGCTGTCTCTCTCTGTCTCTGTCGCTGTCTCTCTGTCTCTGTCTCTGTTGCTGTCTCTCTCTGTCTCTGTCGCTGTCTCTCTGTCTCTCTCTGTCGCTGTCTCTCTGTCTCTCTCTGTCTGTCTGTCTCTCTCTCTGTCGCTGTCTCTCTCTCTCTGTCTCCCTCTCTGTCTCTCCCTCTCTGTCTGTCTCTGTCTCTCTCTCTGTCGCTGTCTCTCTCTCTCTGTCTCTCCCTCGCTGTCTCTCTGTCTCTCCCTCTGTCTCTCCCTCTCTGTCTGTCTCTATTGGTATCGTCTGGTTGCTGCATCTCTGGTTTCTGGGATCAGTTCGTTGGTTCAGTCTTTATTCAGACAGTTAAGTTCATTTAACATACCTGCAAACTTGTCACTTTTCGGTGAAAAGTGACAAGTAGAACTTAAATTTTAAGTTCTACTGTAAGAGATAATAATACAGAAGACAGTGAACGCAGCACAGTCTCATCACAGATGTTTAATGATGTTTGTTTGTTACAGTGAGGTACAGAAGGCAGTGAACGCAGCACAGAGTCTCCATCACAGATGGAGCGAGCTGTTGCAGGAAGGGGGCGGAGCCTCCAAGGAGGAAATGGACTGGACGACCAATGAGCTGAGGAATAGTCTGCGCTCCATCGAGTGGGACCTGGAGGACCTCGACGAGACCATCAATATCCTTGAAACAGAGAGCTCAGCCATGTGCAGTGTGAACCTTTTCAGATAAACATGCTTCTTAACTGTCAGTGAACGCATCGTTGAGTCCAACCCAAAGAAGTTTAACCTGGACGCAGCGGAGCTGTCGAAGAGGAAAGCCTTCATCACCAGCACCAGACAGACTGTGAAGGTACGCTTCACTGGAAGTTAAAGCTCACCTGTGTAGGAAGGTGGTTATGAAATGTGCTCAGCTAACCCTAACCTGCAGGTTTGTTTAGCAGACGTCCTCAACCAAAGACATTCTTAGTCAGCTAGTCGACTAAGTAGTTGTTGTAATGGACAGATGTGTAAAACACTTTAAATCGTGTGTTTACTGCTCTTAGGTTTCTTGGAAATAACTAATTTAACATGAAAGAAGCCTAAAAAAGGACTGAAGAAATCTTAATTGATAAAAACAAAACGAAGGGGCAGTGCTACAGTCGACATAAAAACTTTGAAGTAGTTACTCTTTATGCTGAGTCACTGTTGGCTGATTTGGTTGGAAACAATGTGGTTGGATGAAGTGTATCTGAAGAATTGATCTGATTGCTTGCTGATGGTCTTTCTTGAAGGAAATGAAAGAACAAATGTCGAGTCCAGCGGCTGCATCAGTGGACAGAAAGAACACACAGGTAACTAAACACACATGAAGTACACAGCCTGACCACAGGTGTGCTGTTTTATGACAACTCAGGCCAGCCAAGTTCCTTTTTTATGTGGGTGCTCAGAGGAGCTGCTTGTCACTAAGATAACAATAGCTCGTCCACCTTAAAGATCACTCTACCTTAAAGATCAGTCCACCTTAAAGATCACTCTACCTTAAAGATCAGTCCACCTTAAAGATCACTCTACCTTAAAGATCAGTCTACCTTAAAGATCAGTCCACCTTAAAGATCAGTCCACCTTAAAGATCACTCTACCTTAAAGATCAGTCCACCTTAAAGATCAGTCTACCTTAAAGATCACTCTACCTTAAAGATCAGTCCACCTTAAAGATCAGTCCACCTTAAAGATCAGTCCACCTTAAAGATCACTCTACCTTAAAGATCAGTCCACCTTAAAGATCACTCTACCTTAAAGATCACTCTACCTTAAAGATCACTCTACCTTAAAGATCAGTCCACCTTAAAGATCACTCTACCTTAAAGATCACTCTACCTTAAAGATCAGTCCACCTTAAAGATCAGTCCACCTTAAAGATCAGTCTCCCTTAAAGATCACTCTACCTTAAAGATCAGTCCACCTTAAAGATCAGTCCACCTTAAAGATCAGTCTCCCTTAAAGATCAGTCCACCTTAAAGATCAGTCCACCTTAAAGATCAGTCTCCCTTAAAGATCAGTCCACCTTAAAGATCACTCTACCTTAAAGATCACTACCTTAAAGATCACTCTACCTTAAAGATCAGTCCACCTTAAAGATCAGTCCACCTTAAAGATCAGTCCACCTTAAAGATCACTCAACCTTAAAGATCAGTCCACCTTAAAGATCAGTCCAACTTCAGCGATGATGACAGAGTGGTAAGAGTTCATGATGACAGTATTGTAGGGTTAAAGTGAAGATATGACGGTATGTTTTGTGTTTTGTTATCCAGGCTCTGCTCGGTGATCGTGGTGCTCAGGGTCCGATCTGGCAGCCCGGTCCTGATAAATACAGGCGACTGGACTGCCAACTGCAGAACGCCAACTCTCAGTTCATAGAGGAGCAGCAGGGCCAGCAGCAAGTACAGTAGTATTTATATTATATATATATATATATATATAGTATTACAGTAACACCAATAAAACAGCCATGAACACAGCTCTAACATGTGATGCAGCATCAGTGTGGTGCTGCGAGGATGTTTAGATACTGTGATATAAACGATGAGGATTCAAACAAAGCTCTTAATGTGTGTTTGTATCAGCTGATGGCGGAGCAGCAGGATGAACAGCTGGAACTTGTGTCGGGAACAATTGGAGTCCTGAAGAACATGTCGGAGAGGATCGGCATGGAGCTGGATGAACAGGCTGTGTAAGAACCTTCAGATATATCATCACTGAGAGGGTTCTCCTCTAAGAACCTTTAGATACATCATCACTAAGAGGGTTCTCCTCTAAGAACCTTTAGATACATCATCACTAAGAGGGTTCTCCTCTAAAAACCTTTAGATACATCATCACTAAGAGGGTTCTCCTCTAAGAACCTTTAGATACATCATCACTAAGAGGGTTCTCCTCTAAGAACCTTTAGATACATCATCACTAAGAGGGTTCTCCTCTAAGAACCTTTAGATACATCATCACTAAGAGGGTTCTCCTCTAAGAACCTTCAGATATATCATCACTGAGAGGGTTCTCCTCTAAGAACCTTTAGATACATCATCACTGAGAGGGTTCTCCTCTAAGAACCTTTAGATACATCATCACTGAGAGGGTTCCCCTCTAAGAACCTTTAGATACATCATCACTGAGAGGGTTCTCCTCTAAGAACCTTCAGATACATCATCACTGAGAGGGTTCTCCTCTAAGAACCTTCAGATATATCATCACTGAGAGGGTTCTCCTCTAAGAACCTTTAGATATGTCATCACTGAGAGGGTTCTCCTCTAAGAACCTTCAGATATATCATCACTGAGAGGGTTCTCCTCTAAGAACCTTTAGATATGTCATCACTGAGAGGGTTCTCCTCTAAGAACCTTTAGATACATCATCACTGAGAGGGTTCTCCTCTAAGAACCTTCAGATATATCATCACTGAGAGGGTTCTCCTCTAAGAACCTTTAGATACATCATCACTAAGAGGGTTCTCCTCTAAGAACCTTCAGATACATCATCACTGAGAGGGTTCTCCTCTAAGAACCTTCAGATACATCATCACTGAGAGGGTTCTCCTCTAAGAACCTTCAGATACATCATCACTGAGAGGGTTCTCCTCTAAGAACCTTCAGATACATCATCACTGAGAGGGTTCTCCTCTAAGAACCTTTAGATATGTCATCACTGAGAGGGTTCTCCTCTAAGAACCTTCAGATATATCATCACTGAGAGGGTTCTCCTCTAAGAACCTTTAGATATGTCATCACTGAGAGGGTTCTCCTCTAAGAACCTTCAGATATATCATCACTGAGAGGGTTCTCCTCTAAGAACATTTAGATACATCATCACTGAGAGGGTTCTCCTCTAAGAACCTTTAGATACATCATCACTGAGAGGGTTCTCCTCTAAGAACCTTTAGATATGTCATCACTGAGAGGGTTCTCCTCTAAGAACATTTAGATACATCATCACTGAGAGGGTTCTCCTCTAAGAACCTTTAGATACATCATCACTGAGAGGGTTCTCCTCAAAGAACCTTTAGATACATCATCACTGAGAGGGTTCTCCTCTAAGAACCTTTAGATACATCATCACTGAGAGGGTTCTCCTCAAAGAACCTTTAGATACATCATCACTGAGAGGGTTCTCCTCTAAGAACCTTCAGATACGAGGTGAGGGACAACACCAGGAGGTGGGGGACAACAACAGGAGGTGGGGGACAACAACAGGAGGTGGGGGACAACAACAGGTGGTGGGGGACAACAACAGGTGGTGGGGGACAACAACAGGTGGTGGGGGACAACAACAGGTGGTGGGGGACAACAACAGGAGGTGGGGGACAACAACAGGAGGTGGGGGACAACAACAGGAGGTGGGGGACAACAACAGGAGGTGGGGGACAACAACAGGGGGTGAGGGACAACAACAGGGGGTGAGGGACAAGTTGATTTGGAATTTATAAAAGGAAGTTGCTCACTGGCAGGCCGATGCAGGGTTGGATTTGATTGGTTCCTGGCCACACTTGTTGAGTCTCTGTGTTTTTCCTGCAGGATGTTGGATGACTTCACTCATGAGGTGGACACCACCCAGTCCAGACTGGACAACGTCATGAAGAAACTGGCCAAAGTGTCTCACATGACCAGCGGTAAAGTTTCTAGCAACACATGATGTCACCCTCAGTGTTTCTGCTGGAGAGAAAACAATACAATAGAACAATAAATGAGTTGGTAATTACTTACTAATACTTGTAGCTAGTTAGTCAGTGGATAGTTCTTATCACTTTTTGTTTCTGCAGATTGTGTCTTTACACATTGTCAGTGGTTTAAATGATAGGAGTAATGCTGATATTCATCAACAGTCTTTATTTCCACAGATCGTCGTCAGTGGTGTGCTATTGGCATATTGCTCACAATCCTCTTTGTGGTCATCCTCCTCTTGTTCATCCTGTGATTGATGCCTCCTCCGGTCTTAAATCTGTGTCTACTGAGCTCTTCTGAACTTTACTGGACTATCCTGGACCCTGCTGAACTTAATTTCACCCTTACGGACTTTAGTGAACTCTACTGAACTTAAACTCTTCTGGGCTTTTCTGAACTATACTGGACTCCACTCGACTTTTATGACCCTACTAGACTCACAGACAGACGTTAGTGGACTCCACTGTGTGTACAAGACTTTGCAGGACTTTCTTGGACTCTACTGGACTCTTCCAGACTCTACTGGACGTTCTCTTCCTGCTGAGTTGGACAGAAAAGGCACTTTGGTTCATTGAGTGTTTGACTGTTAAAATCATCGCAGAGGTCAAAGGTAAAAGCAGGTGTAACCATGTTTGATGTGTTTTAATGTTTCATGTTTGTTGTATTTAAAGGGCTGAAAGTAACCATAACAGTTTAATCCCAGTTTGACTCTGAGTTTAGTAACTTCAGTTTAAATACAGTTTATATCAGGTTTAATCCTTTAAGTCACTCTAATCCTGGTTAAACTAGAGTTACTAAAGGTAACTCTAGTTTAACTCCACTTTAACTCTAGTTTGACTCCACTTTAACTCTAGTTTGACTCCACTTTAACTCTAGTTTGACTCCACTTTAACTCTACTTTAACTGTAGTTTAACTCCAATTTAACTATAGTTTAACTCCACTTTAACTCTAGTTTAACTCCACTTTAACTCTAGTTTAACTCTACTTTAACTCTAGTTTAACTCTAGTTTAACTCCACCTTAACTCTAGTTTAACTAGTTTAACTCCACTTTAACTTTAGTTTAACTTTAGTTCAACTCCACTTTAACTGTAATTTAATTTCACTTTAACTCTAGTTTAACTCTAGTTTAACTCCAGTTTAACTAATTTAATTTCACTTTAACTTCACTTTAACTCTAGTTTAACTCTAGTTTAACTCCACTTTAACTAATTTAATTTCACTTTAACTTCACTTTAACTCTAGTTTATCTCCACTTTAACTGTAATTTAATTTCACTTTAACTTCACTTTAACTCTAGTTTAACTCCAGTTTTACTTCACTTTAACTCTAGTTTAACTCCAGTTTTACTTCACTTTAACTCTAGTTTAACTCCACTTTAACTGTAATTTAATTTCACTTTAACTTCACTTTAACTCTAGTTTAACTCCAGTTTAACTTCACTTTAACTTCACTTTAACTCTAGTTTAACTCCAGTTTTACTTCACTTTAACTCTAGTTTAACTCCAATTTTACTTCACTTTAACTCTAGTTTAACTCTACTTTAACTGTAATTTAATTTCACTTTAACTTCACTTTAACTCTAGTTTAACTCCAGTTTTACTTCACTTTAACTCTACTTTAATCCGAGTTTAAACGTCCAATTTAAAGAAATACTTCACCCGCATAATGACCATTTGTGTATCAGTTACTCACCCTGTGATGCCCTGAATTCTAGAGGAAAATCATCTTTTCCTCGCATGCCTCCACGGTGAACAAAGAACCAAAAAACTGAGAAAGTTCTTGATGGATTAAAGTTTAACAATAGGAAAACTATATCAAAACATCAGTTTAAAAAAATCACACAAGTTGTGCAGTATAATCCAAGTGTCATTTATCCAGTTGTATGCTGTACTTCCTAAACACCTGAAGATTAAAACACTGATCTCGCACAGACAAGTTGCGCGTCTGCGCAAGATTGACACTGTTTCAGCAGAAGTGTTTAATTTTTTCAGTTCTAACTTAATATTTTCTCCATTTACACCCAGTTTAAGTCTAAACTTGAATTCTATTTTTAACTCTATGTTAACATCAGTTTAATTCTGGTTTAATCCTGGTTTAACACAGGTTTACTCCTAGTTTAAATACAGTTTATATCAGGTTTAATCCTTTATTAAGTCACTCTGATCCTGGTTAAACTTCAGTTGAACTCTTTTTGATTAGTCTGAGGTTGGAGTTTGTTGGAAAACAATGTAAAAACACTAAAACTTCCTGTTTGTGTTTACATTTTGTGTGTTTTTGTTTTACTAACTGCATCTTTTTATGATGTTTGTATCTTACTTTATTTAGTTTTTTGTTTACTGAACCGATCGATCAGCACATTCTGCAGTTTATTGATGAGTGGATTTTTCTACTGTTCAAATGTTAAACCACACACTTGATGCTTCACAAAAAAAGCTTTTCGAAGATGAACCTCTGGAAGGCTTCATGTGAAGCGGGTAACTTCCTGTTTGATATAAATTGGGTGGAATCAAATAATAGGTGAAGAACAAAGCAGACAATCACACCATCAGATTTACGTACGCGTGACGGTGAAATCTCATGTCTGTTTCCTGTTACTATTTTAATGAAATAAAACCACAGTGTTCAAAACAATGGAAATATAATTTAGATACAGATACTCTCAAATAGAGATTATAAACACACTTACCTGCGGCTCTTAATATCAAATTCATTTAAAACTGTTTTAACTCTTCATGAATCCATCTTGTGATTTTCATAATTCAGTATTTTCTATATTTCCTCTTAGATTTCATATTTGATTATGAATTATTTTTATTAATTTTATTTGACAGATTTCCACAAATTAAGCAGAATGTTTTTCAGGTTCATCTGATGCTACTAATTTGGAAACAACCATCCATGTTTTTAGAACTATACTAAATTAACAATAATAAAGATAATAATAACCATTCCGTATTTTGTTGTCACATCCTGAATCAGACCGGCAGAAGAGATCAATGACTGAATATCTGCTGAATGAAAGACATCTAGTTTGAAGTTAAACTGTTCAATTGTTATTGATTGGTAAATGAAAACATCTGTCTGTCTTTATTATTTCATTTTTTGTGGATAATTTTGTTTCAATAAACTGATGCAGAAAATAACAGCAGACTCTGATCTTTAAAATGTTTGCTGCCTGTTAGGGTTAAAGAAATGTTTTCATGTACATGTATCATTTATCAGCAGTTTATAAATAGATACTTTATAATATAACAAATTGTATTTGTAAGCAGATTTAAGAGTTACTGATGTTTCATAGAAATGGGGTTGTAATAGGGACATAAAGATGTCTTTAAATCTGTACACAAATACATTAAGTGTATTATGAATATATTATTAATTGTTCATATGCTGCCTGTAAATACTTATAAATGAAGGGATGGGATTGAATTATTATTATCTAGCAGCTTTTGTGTCATTGTTGTCATTCTGAAATACTTTATAGTTTGGTTTGTGTTCTGAAGGTTTTTTTTTCAGGGAATTTGAGTTTTAAGAGGGAAGTTAATATTCTACTAATAAAATAATGACAATGCTAGTTATCTCTTCCAGATAGCAATACATGTAAACAAATACAGGCCAACTTTAATAAAACAAATACATGAAAATATTATTTAAATATACAGAGAAACCCTTATTTTATATAATTATTATAAAACAAAGCATAATATATAATAACTCAATCAATTCACACAAAATTGAAACTGGCCGACTTCCTGTTGGAATTTTATGATATCTGTAGACTTTGACTGATCTACCTGTAGACCTGAACTGATCTACCTGTAGACCTAGACTGATCTACCTGTACATCTGAACTGATCTACCTGTATACATTGACTGATCTACCTGAAGAGCTGAACTGATAAAATAAGATAATCCTTTATTAGTCCCGCAGTGGGGACATTTACAGGATCACAGCAGCAAAGTGGACAGTGCACACAAGATACAGAGTAAAAAGCAACTAATATAAATAAGTAAACAGTAAAGAATATCAACTAAGTAAAGAAAGTACAAAAATACCCAATAACTAAATATAACTAAAAATAAAAAAATTATATATACAGAGTATTTTAATTTTTTTGTATTGCACAGTGTAATTATTGCACCAATTTTTAGTGTTGGTGTTAGTGTGGTCTACTGGGAGCACAGCTGGTTGTGCAGCCTGACAGCGGCAGGAAGGAAGGACGGATTTGTACCTCTCCTTCACACACCGGGGGTGAATCAGCCGGTGGCTGAAGGAGCTGCACAGAGCTGCCAGGGCGTCCCGCATGGGGTGGGAGGTGTTGTCCATCAGGGATGATAGCTTAGTCATCATCCTCCTGTCTCCCACCACCTCCACCGTATCCAGTGGACACCCAGCACACTGCTGGCCTTCTTGACAAGTTTGTTGAGTCTGTTCCTGTCAGCTGTCGAGATGCTGCTGCCCCAGCAGACCACTCCATAGAAGATGGCTGATGCCACCACAGAGTCAAAGAAGGTCCTCAGGAGAGCTCCCTGCACTCCAAAAGACCTGAGTCTTCTTTGCAGATAGAGTCTGCTCTAACCCTTTTTGTAAAGTAAAGTATTCTCTGCATTTGACCCATCCCTATGTAGAGAGCAGTGGGCTGCCAATGACAGGCACCCGGGGAGCAATTGGGGGTTTAGTATCTTGCTCAGCAACACTGGCATAGAACATATAGTAGCCTAGGATCGAACCGCCGACCTTACGGACACCAGACGACCCTCTCTACGCCATGAGCCATGGTCTACCCGTAGACCTGAACTCTCTGATGCCAGAAGTTGGATATTTGATTTTTAGGTTTTATGTTGATTAGCTATAATGACATGATGACATTGTGCTGAAACAGCAGCAGCTAAAATGATTGGCAGGTAATAACCTATAGTCCGAGGTGGAGTTGGAGGGCCTCCTGTGGAGGCTTTGGGTGGTAGAGCACAGTTCTGGTTGGACCAGATGCTCGTAGGTTTTAGAAGCAGCTCAGCACTTTCTTGCAGTGTTTGTGGAAATTGGAGGGAAGTTAATCTTTCAATCCGGTTACCTTTGTTGAAGACATGTTTAAATTTTGGTTGGACCAGGTGATCAGGTGATGGAAGGTCATGTGACGATGCTCAGTGTTGTGGTTATTGTGGTGTTTGTATTTACACTCAGGCAGTATTGTCACTGTGGATGCTCCTGCCGATGTCGGAGCATCCGGATGGTGGCAGAGGTGCTCTGGGTCAGCAGATGGGTCACCTGGTCCAGACTGAGACAGGCTACCTTCTCCCCATTCACCTCCAGGATCTCATCTCCAACCGCCAGCAGGCCAGCATACAACTTCTTAGTGCTGCTGTCCACCATGTCCTCCACATATACACCTACAGTACACATGTTATTACACTGTTAACACAGTATTAATACAATGTTAATGCAGTATTAGTATCATAAATAAACCACAGAACATGTTTAGGAAAGACAACTCTGATTCTGAAGATCCTGTGTAGCAGCAGTACCAGAAAGTACCCCTCCCCCCCACGATGAAACGATACTAGAGGAGGCAACCTCAACTTCTCAACCTTTGAGCAGAGAGATCTTTGCTGTCCGATCTCACCAGTAAAACAGGCTAAATCACAAATTTGATTAAGGTTAGATCAAACCCTGGGCATAACTGATAGGAATCTATATCTCTGTGCTCTTTATATTCAATTCAATTTATTTTGTACAGCCCAAAATCACAAATTTACCTCAGGAGATTCTCTTTGTTTTGAAGATGTTTTTGAAACCCTTCATTCAGAAATCGCCTATTTCCAGGTAAATGTGCTTCTAACTGGAGATCTGACTGGATGAACAGGAATTGAACTTGATATCATCAACCACCATGTATTTAGTGCTGTTTACTACACCAACCGTCACCCATCAGAACAACCTTCCTCCTGAAGTAAATCAAAGCAGCAGGGAGCCTTAATAGTCGGTTCAGCTGACACTCTTTGGGGAGATTCACTTACTTCACAGCTCTTGGGTCTACTGTAGAAGATTATGTAATCCCTGACATGAACCCCTTCCACTCTATTTGGCATGAAGGGCTGTACTACAGACTTCTACACTGTGGCATAGGAGGCAACATGTATGATCTGGTTAAATCAATGTATTTAGAAAATAAGAGTGTTTTTAAAATTGGAGACAAACAAACTGAATTCTTCACCCAGAGAAGAGGTGTTGTTCAGGTTGACTTTATTTCATGTGTATATTAATGAACTTGCTGTTAGATAGGCGATAGAGAGGTTAAGAGTCTGTTTAATGCTGACGACCTGCTTCTATTGTCTCCTACTGAACAAGGACGACAACAATAGCTGGACATAGCAGAGAAGTTCTGTCACAAGTGGCTCTGGTAGTCAATATGAAAAACACTAATATCATGGAGAACGAATACCAATTTACCATAAATAACCATTGCACATAGTAGTTGTAGCTACCTTGGTTTAACAGCATCACAGAGTTTTAACATGGCAGTGATGAATTCAGTTTGATGAATCTTTGTTTTGGACCGACAGTACTTCAGTTTAGAAGTACATTATAATAAGGAGAAGCGTTCCTGCACATTTGTGCCAAATGGGATCATAGTCATAAGAGAAGTTTCAAGACCTTCCCAGGTACATTGGCTCTAAAGACATAGCCGATGCTGCTTCCAAAGGACTGAAGGAACCACAGTTGGCTTGGTGGTCCCAGTTTTCTTTGAAAGTCTGAGAAATCACTTAATGCCACGGACCATCTCATGGTTTACTTCTCAAACTGGAATAGGTTCAAAGTGTCAGTGGCCTGGTTTCTCAGGCTGAAAACAATTCTATTGGAGCTTAGTCGTTGGAGAAAGGATTTGAAGGCCTCTGGAAATGCACATTACATTACATTACAGTCATTTAGCAGACGCTTTTATCCAAAGCGACTTACAATAAGTGTATTCAACATCAGTTTTCGAGAGAACTAGTCACCAGAAGTAATAAGTGCATGTCCTTTCCTCAAACAAGCATCTAAGAGCATAAACCAGTGCCAACGTACAGTGCAGAAACAAACGAATGCAATAAGTGCCACAAACTAATATGAATACAATAAGTGCAATAAGCTAGTATCAATACAATAGATGCTAAGTAAGTGCTAAGCGGAAGCCTAAGGGTAGGCCTTCTTGAAGAGGTGAGTTTTCAGCCTGCGCCGAAAGATGGGCAGCGACTCTGCCATCCTGACGTCAGTGGGGAGTTCATTCCACCACTGAGGGGCCAGGACAGAAAACAGCCGCGACCGGATCGATCGGCCGTAGGGACCTCTGAGCAACGGGGCAACCAGTCGCCCCGAGGCAGCAGAGCGAAGAGGTCGGGCGGGGGTGTAGGGCTTGACCATGGCCTGGAGATAGGAAGGAGCTGTTCCTTTCACTGCCCTGTAGGCTAGCACCAGAGTCTTAAACTGGATGCAGGCTCTTACAGGTAGCCAGTGTAGAGAACGGAGAAGGCAAGTTGTGTGGGAGAACTTGGGGCGATTGAACACCAGGCGAGCTGCAGCTTTCTGGACAAGCTCCAGAGGTCTGATGGCCGACGCCGGGGCTCCGGCAAGTAGTGAGTTGCAGTAGTCCAGGCGGGAGATGACAAGAGCCTGGATGAGCACCTGCGCCGTCCCGTCAGTGAGGAAGGGGCGAATCCTCCTGATGTTGTAGAGCAGGAATATGCAGGAGCGAGGAATATGCAGGAGCGTGTAACCGATGCAATGTTTGCTGAGAACGACAGTTGGTCGTCCAGGGTCACACTCAGGTTTCTCGCAGTTCGAGTTGGCGTCACCACGGTATCATCAATGGTGATGGACAGGTGTCGGTGCGGGCAACCCTTCCCCGGGAGGAACAGTAGCTCGGTTTTGTCCAGGTTGAGCTTGAGGTGGTGTGTCATCATCCACTTCGAGATGTCAGCCAAGCATGCAGCGATGCGTGCCTCCACTTGAGTGTGTCCAGCTGGGTGTCATCGGCATAACAATGGTAAGAGAAGTCATGCGAGCAAATAACAGAACCCAGAGATGTTGTGTAGAGCGAGAAGAGAAGGGGGCCCAGGACTGAACCTTGTGGAACCCCCGTAGTCAGCATGCGTGGTTCCGACACGGCCCCCCTCCATGTCACCTGGTAGGATCGACCTGTCAGGTAGGATGCAAACATGGAGAGTGCAGAGCCTGAGACACCCATCCCCTCGAGGGTGGAGAGGAGGATCTGGTGGTTAACAGTGTCAAATGCCGCAGACAGGTCCAGGAGAATCAGGACAGAGGAGAGAGAGTTAGCTCTCGCTGCGTGAAGAGACTCCGTCACCACAAGGAGGGCTGTCTCAGTCGAGTGAGCCACTTTGAACCCGGACTGGTGGGGGTCCAAGAGGTTGTTTTGGTGGAGATAGGAGGATAGTTGAGTAAAGACAGCACGTTCAAGTGTTTTGGAAAGAAAGGGTAGAAGAGAAACCGGTCTGAAGTTCTTGACATCAGAGGGGTCAAGTGATGTTTTTTTCAGAAGGGGGGTGACTCTAGCAGTCTTGAAAGCTGTGGGAAAGCATCCTGAACCGAGAGATGTGTTGATGAGGTGGGTGAGGAAAGGAAGGAGTTCAGTCGCAATAGACTGAAGAAGAGGGGAGGGGATTGGGTCAAGGGAGCACGTGGTGGGGTGATTAGATGTAACAAGGTTGAGGACCTTGTTCGGGGAGAGGGGAGCCAGATAGGGTAAGATGGGGCATGCAGAGGGGAGGGAGAGCTGTGGGGGAAGAGCTGGAGATGGTAGAGAGGGAGAGGGTGGACAGGGGGGCTGAGAGAAGGAGGATCTGATATTCTAAAAGACTCTAAAAGATGGCGCCGTGTCAGCGGCTGCCTGTTGCAGCAGCTCCCTACTGTGTGTTTTAATTTTTAGTCTTTTTTCACTCTTTCCCCCCTACTTTTTATTTTTCCTTAACGTTTGGTTCTTACGGTCAGACAACGGACTGTAACTTTTTGTCAACTTTCTCGTGGCTTTTCTTCCTGTTTGTAACGGAGAGCCACAAACAAACAATGTGTGGGCCCATTGTTTACTCCCGCGATCAGCTGTTTGCACTGAGGAAACCGCGGCCGCTGCCCGGCGCCAGGCATGAGATCCCGGCGGAGCTACGGAGGAGGGCTCGGGGCTGCAGGTCGGGCGCTAAGCGGAGGGCGAAGAGGAGGAAGTACAAACCTTCGGTACCGGCGATCATAACGGGGAACGTGAGGTCTTTGGCGAATAAGACGGACGAACTCGGCGCGCTGGTAAAGACTGAGAGGGACTTCCGTGAGTGCAGCGTCATGTGTTTCACGGAGACATGGCTGCACGCGGATTTTTCGGATCACAGTGCGTCGCTTCCCGGCTTCAGGACTGTTCGGGCGGACAGAGACGTTGTACAGAGCGGTAAGAAGAGAGGAGGCGGGATTGCAGTGTATGTGAACGAGAGGTGGTGCAATCCCGACCATGTGTGTGTGAAGGAACACTTCTGTAGCCCGGACATTGAACAGTTGGCCGTGGGGATGCGTCCATATTATTTGCAGAGGGAGTTCACGTCCGCCATTGTTGTGGCTGTGTACGTCCCCCCATCAGCTGACGCTGAGGCAGCAGTGGACACCATCCACTCCACTGTGTCTGGATTGCTGATTCAACATCCAGGTGCGTTTTTGACGATTATGGGAGACTTTAATCACACCAATCTGGATAAAGCCCTGCCAACGTTCCACCAGTATGTTGACTGCCACACTCGGAACAATAAAACTCTGGACCTTCTGTATGCTAATGCTAAGGATGCATACAGTGCCACTGCCCTTCCCCCCCTTGGCAGGTCCGATCACAACCTGATCCTGTTGACACCCAGGTATGTTCCTCTGGTGCAGAGGCTGCCTGTGACCACTAGGGCTGTGAGGAGGTGGTCTCAGGAGGCTATCGACGCCCTGCAGGACTGCTTTGAGTCTACGGAATGGGATGTGCTTTGTGGACCACACGGGGAGGACCTCAACAGCATGACTGACTGTATCACTGAATACATTAAATTCTGCGAACAGACCGCCATTCCATCCCGGACTGTACGCTGCTTTCCCAACAATAAACCTTGGATTACCAGTGACCTGAAAGTTCTTCTTAACAAGAAGAAGGCAGCTTTCAGGTCTGGGGACAGGGAGGAGCTCAGGACAGTCCAGCGTGACCTGAGGGTGAAGCTCAGGGAGTGCAAGGACACCTACAGGAGGAAGCTAGAGGCCAAACTCCAGCAGAACAACGTGAAGGAGGTGTGGTCAGGGATGAAGCAGATAACCGGCTTCAAGGTGGGAGGCAGACAACCAGGGGGCTCCCTGGTGAGGGCCAACGAGCTAAACTGTCACTTCAATAGGTTTAGCTCACAGCCCTCATCTGTCTCCTCCACACACCACACCTCCCAAACACCTCCCCCTCTGTCCCCCCTGGTGAGCTGCATGGACTCAGAGCCCTCCACTTCTAAGGGCTCTGCCACCACCAACACTATGACCCCCCTCCCCCCCCTCTCTGTGACGACTGGCCAGGTGAGAAGACAGCTGGAGAGACTCCACCAAGGCAAGGCTGCTGGACCTGATGGCATCAGCCCCAGGGTCCTGAAGACCTGCGCCATCCAGCTGTCTAATGTCCTTCAACACCTCTTCAACCTGAGCCTGAAGCAGGAGGAAGTCCCGGTGCTGTGGAAGACGTCGTGCCTGGTTCCTGTACCGAAGAAGACGACACCATCTGGCCTCAATGACTATCGACCAGTTGCCCTCACATCCCATGTGATGAAGGTGCTGGAGAGGCTGGTCTTGGCCCGCCTCCGGCCGCAGGTGAAATCCTCACTGGACCCTCTGCAATTTGCATACCAGCCTCGTGTGGGGGTGGACGACGCCATCATCTACCTGCTGCAGTGAGCTCAGTCGCACCTGGATGGATCCGGTGGCTCTGTGAGAATCACTTTCTTTGATTTCTCCAGTGCATTTAACACCATCCAACCAGTGCTGCTGAGTGAGAAGCTGCGGGTGGTGGGGGTGAACGCATCCACCGTCTCCTGGATCACTGACTACCTCACAGGCAGACCACAGTTTGTCCGACTGGGCCATGTGCTGTCTGATACGGTGGTCAGTGATATTGGAGCCCCACAGGGAACTGTTCTGTCTCCCTTCCTGTTCACCTTGTACACCACTGACTTCCAGTACAACTCTGTGTCATGCCATCTGCAGAAGTTCTCTGATGACTCTGCAGTGGTCGGGTGTATAAGGGACGGACGGGAGGAGGAGTACAGGGCAGTAGTGGAGAACTTTGTGGAGTGGGCCGGTAGAAATCACCTGCGTCTGAACGTGGCCAAGACCAGAGAGATGGTGGTCGACTTCAGGAGGAAGACGACGGCTCCACAACCGCTGAGAGTTCTGGGAGAGGATGTGGACATGGTGGAGGAGTACAAGTACCTGGGTGTCTCCATCGACAGCAGACTGAACTGGAAGACCAACATCAACGCTGTGTACAAGAAGGGGATGAGTCGACTCTTTTTCTTGAGGAAACTTCGATCCTTCAACGTGTGCAGCAAGATGCTGGAGATGTTCTATCAGTCTGTTGTGGCCAGTGCACTGTACTTCGCCGTAGTCTGCTGGGGGAGCAGCATTGGAGCCGGAGACACCAACAGACTTAACAAACTAGTTAAGAAGGCCGGCTCCATCATTGGCTGCAAACAAGACAATCTGGAAGAGGTGGTGGAGAGGACACTGAAGAAACTATTATCCATATTGGATAACCCGGACCACCCTCTCCATCACCTCCTGCAGGGACAGCGGAGCACTTTCTCCAACAGACTGATCCAGCTCCGCTGTCACAAGGACAGATTCAGAAAAACATTCCTGCCCACTGCCATTAGACTTTATAATAAAACACCTCGGGCCAGATCGTCGTCCTTCACATGACTACAACGCTACACGGCTGTTGCTTGTTGTTGGTGATCCTGGCTCTACTGTCCAGGTTGTTTAGTTTAGTTTAGTTTACTAGTTGCTAATTTTATTTAATTAATACCACTATATTCAAGGTATATACTGTGCATTTCTATTTTCTATTCTATTCTAGCTTATTTTTTATTTTTTATTAATCTATTCCTTCAATTCAATATCTGCTCTGTTATTTTATTGTACTGTAGATATTGTGCATTCCATATGTTATATTTTACTCTGTAAATTGCTGCTGCTACAAACGAATTTCCCCCTGGGGATAAATAAAGTTTACATCTATCTATCTATCTATCTATCTATTGTTTACCTTCTTGTCAAAGAAGTTGGCGAAATCGTCAGGGAGAAGAGAGGAAGTAGGAGGAGGGGGTGGGGGTTGGAGGAGTGAAGAGAAAGTTTCGAAGAGTTTTTTAGGATTGGAAGCAGAGGTTAGGATTTTGGAGCGAAAGAAAGCAGCTTTAGCAGTAGAAAGAGCAGTGGAAAAAGTGGAAAGAAGAGCTTGGAAGTTAAGGTCTCCCGGGAGTTTGCCTTTTCTCCATTTACGCTCAGCTCCGTCTGTCAGTACGCACTGAGTCCGACAGCCATGGGGCAGGTGGGGTTGGCCGTGCCGGCCTGGAGGTGAAGGGATAGAGGTTGTCCAAAAGAGTAAAGGGTGGAGAGGAGAAGATCAGTAGCAATATCAGAGGATAGGAGAGAGAAGGATTCAGGGTCAGGGAGAGCAGAGGTAGCAGCAGAGGAAAGATCAGCCGGGGAGAGGGAGCGGAGATGACTACGGGTAGAAACCATGTGGGTAGGTGGTGGAAGTACGGGGGGAGGGGAAAGGAGAGGGAGTAAGACATGAAGTAGTGGTCAGAGAGCTGGAGGGGAGTGACGGAGAGGTTAGCAGTAGAACAGAGTCTAGTGAAGATGAGATCCAGCTGGTTGCCTTGTGGGTAGGAGGAGAAGAGGAGTGGAAAAGGTCAAAGGAGGAGAGGAAGGAAAGAAGAGGTTCTAACTCATCAGTCTGGATGTTAAAGTCTCCGAGCAGGATGAGTGCGGAGCCATCATCGTGGAAGTGCGAGACTAATGTGTCGAGTACTTCCAAGAACTCACCAAGAGGCCCCGGTGGGCGATACACAACAGCAATGGTGAGCTTGACTGGATAAGTGACAGTAACCACATGAAATTCGAAAGAGGACGGGGAGAACTGAGGAACCGAGACAAGAGTGTATTTCCATTTTGGGGAAATTAGCAGGCCAGTACCACCACCCCGCCTCGCAGCTCTGGGAGTGTGAGAGAAAGAGTACACTTCTGACAGAGCTGCAGGTGTGATGGTGTTTTCTGGCATGATCCAGGTCTCAGTTAGAGCAAGAAAGCTGAGAGAGAGCAAGGAAGCGTAGCCCGAGATAAACTCACTGCTGACTGGCAATTCCAGAGCCCCCCCGCCACCACTCACTCACCATGAGCTGAGAGAGTAGGAGAGATGAGGTTAGCGGGGTCACGGCACCTGGGAGGGGCCCAACGTCTACGTGACCACCGAGCAGAGGAGAGGACCGAAATCGGATGCAAACACATGGTTTGAAAAATAAAAATGAGGTAACTACACGTTCGACAAGTCTTAGCTTAACGAAGTCGGGCTTGAAAAAGTCGCCCTGTTGCCTTTGTTCGCCAGATGCTTGAAAGTTGACGCTTCCAACCTACAGAAGTGCTTAAGGACAGCAACCTACTGATTGTCTGCCAGGAGTGTAGGCTCCTCCCTTGCAATTAGCAAAGCTATTCAGCAGCTGAGACTAAATCACACCTCCTCAGACAGGCACAAACTCAGTCCAATCACCACTGAGGCAAGCCTAAGTACAGCTATAAAGACAACTTAGTTAAAGCAAGAATAAAATACCAATCAGGTTCTGGGTGAGTCAGAAGTTCAGTTCCTGCTCCAGAAGTTGAAAACAGTCTGCACAAGCTGGGCAAGTGGAAAGATTGAAGGCCACAATCACAGTAACATCTTTATGATGAAGGACCTACTGGGAGCAGAGCTGGCTATCATTCGATATTGTCAGCAGCAAAGGTTTCAGGATGAAATGTCTTCTCTGTTATCTGTAGAGGGACACAGTTCGATATACAAGCTGGATCTGATTTTGGAAAACAGACTCCTAAGAGATGGAGGAAGGTTCAGCAAAGGAGCAATGCCTTTGGAGGAAAAACATCCACTCATCCTCACCAAAGCTCAGCATGTTTCCATGCCTATCTCAAAAAATAAACTATTGGGGGACAGTGGTTGAAACCATACATTGTCAGCACTAAGGAGGAATATTGGATAACCAATGGTAACTCGTCAGTGAGGAAACTCATATCTGCATGAAGCTTTTGCAGACGCTACAACAGAAGAGCTATGGAGCAATAGATGGCAGATCTTCCAAAAGAGAGAATTATTCTGGATCTACCGCCATTCACCAATGTTGGAGTAGACTATTTTGGACCAGTGGAAATTAGGAAAGGCAGAGCACATGCAAAAGTCAAAGAGAGAAATTTACCTGCTTGACGAGTAGAGCAGTTTATGTGGAGGTGGCAAACTCACTTGACACTAACTCTCACTGCATTAAATCAGGAGCGGATTCAAGAAGCTCTTTCAACTGGAGTTGAATGGAGTTTTAATCCATCAGCTGAATCTCATTATGGTGGTATTTGGTAGTACATGGTACGCATAGTAAATGCGTTCTCCATTCAGCCTTGCGTAATGTGGAAGCCATTCTTAATGATCGTCCAATCACAACGTTATCTGTCGATCCAAACGATTTGAAACCTCTCAACAAATCACCTTCTATTAAAAGCAAAAGCAGCTTTGCCAACTGGACTTTTTGAACCCTCTGACATGTATGGGACACGTTCAATACATTTCTGATGTGTTTTGGAAGCAATGGGTCTGGGAGTACCTGCCTTTGCTGCAGAAGTGTTTACTCGCTGGTAGTGTTGTATCATTGATCTGTCAGCTCAGATCAATAGGTAAGAATGAACTTTTGTCTAGTCAAGTGTTCCACTTTTTGAGAACACACAATACAGGCGGAGGCACATTGTTGCTTATTGACATTTGTGTTGACTAAGTGTTCAACTGGAAAGTTTGTTTCTGACTTCAATTCATCAGACAATTCATGAGCCACAACAACGTTAATCAGTGGGTCGATTAGGTTCTGAGTGTTGGCTTAGCCTCTCGACGTATTTACAGTAGTATTCGCAGTACCAGAGTCAGGTAGTCCTCCCCCTCTAATGATGGTTCGTAGTATTAGTAGTATTTACA
Organism: Ophthalmolycus amberensis; assembly: GCA_024529925.1. Classification (NCBI taxonomy): domain Eukaryota; kingdom Metazoa; phylum Chordata; class Actinopteri; order Perciformes; family Zoarcidae; genus Ophthalmolycus; species Ophthalmolycus amberensis. The sequence continues at coordinate 224,951 of JAFEUB010001641.1, read as the reverse complement.
TCAGGGGTATTCAATTAACATTCAACGAGGTCCATTTAGAGAGAATTTCCTCATTAAAGGTCCAGAACATCACAATAATGTCTAACTTGTTCTATGATTTAGTTCCATATATATTAAAGTAGCCAACAGTTGTTTTAACATCTGTATGTAGTAAAACAACTGTCAACTGTCAGATCAATTAAAGAAAGTTCAATTGAATAATATCTCAACAATATTTATTGTCAGTTTTCAAATTGAACTCGATGATTTGTAAATACCTCAAGCGAAGGAGTTCAAGTATCTCGGGGTCTTGTTCATGAGTGAGGGTAAGATGGAGCGGGAGATCGACAGGCGGATCGGTGCGGCTGCAGCAGTAAAGCAGGCGCTGCACCGGACCGTCTTGGTGAAGAGGGAGCTGAGCCGGAAGGCAAAGCTCTCAATGTACCACTCGGTCTACGTTCCTGCCCTCACCTATGGTCACGAACTCTGGGTCGTGACCGAAAGGACAAGGCTACAAGCGGCCAAAATGAGTTTCCTCCGTAGGGTGGCCGGGCTCAGCCTTAGAGGTAGGGTAAGGAGCTCGGTCATCAGGAGGGAGCTTGGAGTCGAGCCGCTACTCCTTCGCGTCGAAAGGAGTCAGCTGAGGTGGTTCGGGCATCTAATTAGGATGCCTCCTCGACGCCTCCCACTGGAGGCACGTCCAACTGGGAAGAGCCCCCGGGGAAGACCCACAACACGCTGGAGGGATTACATCTCCCAGCTGGCCTGGGAACGCCTCGGGATCCCCCAGAATGAGCTGGAACATGTTGCTGGTGAGAGGGAGGTCTGGGTCAGCCTGCTGGGCCTGCTGCCACCGCGACCCGACTCCGGATAAGCGGAGGAAAATGGATGGATGGATGGATTTGTAAATAGTACATAATCTAATAATAAATAAATGTTCTCTCGTTTCAATAAGGGATACATTTAAGAATAAATTACATAACGGAAAGCTTTTGAGAAATGTGTGTCTAAAAATAATTTTCCTCAATTGTCCTGCAGCTTTAAATTTCAAATAAAGTTCATTCAGGTGTGAAGTGATGTCAACCAAGAAAAAATTATATTATATTCTTCATCTTCTAATAATACAAATTCGTATTCAGGGACTTTATCTGTGGTTCATTAAAACCACTTGTTTCAGCTCTTTTACATCATTGTTGGGGGAAGTGAATTAATGTGTTAGGATTCTGATCATATTGTTTATTATCTGTGCCTTCATTTCAGATGTGAGTGGGTACGTTTGCAAAAAAGAGTTGTGCTTTGTCTCGTATTGTCTTCACATTACCGCTTTTAATAATCGTCACGTTCTCTGAAAATATGAGACATACTGGTTTTAAACTGCCTGTGTGAAGAATTAACCTATAATAGTCGGTCTATTCTTGGTTAAAGACTCTGGTCTCTCTCTGGTATCTGTCTGGTCTCTATCTGGTCTCTCTGACCACTTTTCTCTTTTTGGAGAACGTTATGTGAAATAACTTCTCTGACTCACGTATTATTCTCCTACTCTTTGTTCGCTTTCCTTGTGTCTCCTGTGTGTGAATCTCACTGGAGTCGGGAAGTTTATCAGAATACACATATTTGATTGGCTGAGTAGCATCACATGATGTGATTTATTAAGGTAATTGGTATTGGTCAGTGTTTCCTGGACCGCTGAATAAGCCGTAAAGGCTGTAAAAGCTGCGGCGGTTAAAATAGAAGCGCTCTGTCAAAATCTAATAATTTTCAATTATCTATCGTTTTTAGGTCCAGGGTCCAGATACAACAGCGTCTGGATCCGGACCGCAGGTCCACCTATTAGTGACCCCTAATTTACAGTATTGGCAGTACCAGAGTTAGGTCGTTCTCTCCCCCTGCTGATGATGAATCCATATATTTGGCCCTTCGTTCGGCTGACTTCCAACAGAAATGTTCCATCAGAACAAACCTGAAGAACCCGACCGACAGAACGGACTGAAGAGGGACGACTGACGTCCTCGATACTGAGACACCTCTGCAGCAACCTAAGAGATAGAAAAAGAGACAGGCGGTTAGACAGGCAGAGAGTAGTAGCTGTGATTGGTTGATCTGAGGTCATATGGAGGACAGACTATAATGATATGAAACTGTTTTACTGGTCAGCAGCTGGTCTATAGTCAGTAGAACGATCCGTCTTTTTCTTCTGCTCCAACACAAAACTCTCAACTGACGACGACTTCCTCAACTGCAAGAAGGGCGAACCCTACTGGACAGACAGGAAAAATGCAGGTCAAACAAGAAGAAGGGTTACCCCTAATGGACAGACCTGAAACCAAGCCCCCAAGGATGAGCGATAGGCATTGAACAAAATTTGAGATAGTGGCCAAATGAAAGAATTACAATTCAAACGTCTCTCATGTAATGTGATAGGGGCGACCCCTGATGGCCAGAGAGGAAAACTACAGGTCAAAGAAGTGGAAGAAGATGGGCAACTCATGATGGACAAACAGTAAACATACAGGAAACATACAGGTCAAAGAAGAAGGAGAATAATGACCCATGACACAGCTCTTACTTTGGTTAAACAAGAACTGGATGGCTCTTAGCAGCGACCCCGGTACTCCGTATTTCCATAGTGCCCCCCATAGGACTCCCAGAGGGATGTAGACTGATATGTAGACTGGATGGGCAAACTCCCATGACCCCTCCAAAAGATCTGCAAGGGTAAAGAGCTGGTCCACTGTTCCACGGCCAGGACGGAATCCACATTGCTCCTCCTGGATCTAAGCCTCCTTTCCAGAACCCTGGAATAAACTTTCCCGGGGAGACAACCAATGCAAAGTGGACCACAAATGTGATCATAGAACTTTGGCCTTGGGTGTTCTGGTACCAAGTATACTTATGTAATGCCCTATTCTCAAACATGGTGTTTGTTATGGCAAATCCATGACCAGCACACTAGTGCAACAACAAAGCACCACTTGGGTTCAGATCAGCCAGTCTGTTCCTTACAATCACCTCCCTCCAGGTTTCTCAATCGTTACCCACATGAGCGTTGAAGTCCCCCAGCAGAACTACATATATAAATATATATATACACACACTCACCGGCCACTTTATTAGGTACACCTTGCTAGTACCGGGTTGGACCCCCTTTTGCCTTCAGAACTGCCTTAATTATTCGTAGCATAGATTCAACAAGGTGTTGGAAACATTCCTCAGAGATTTTGGTCCCTATTGACATGATAGCATCACGCAGTTGCTGCAGATTTGTTGGCTGCACATCCATGATGAGAATCTCCCGTTCCACCACATCCCAAAGGTGCTCTGTTGGATTGAGATGTGGTGACTGTGGAGGCCATTGGAGTACAGTGAACTCATCGTCATGTTCAAGAAACCAGTTTGAGATGATTTGATCTTTGTGACATGGTGCATTATCCTGCTGGAAGTAGCAGAAGATGGGTACACTGTGGTCATAAAGGGGTGGACATGGTCACCAACAATACTCAGGTAGGCCGTAGCATTTAAACCATGCTCAGTTGGTACTAAGGGGCCCAAAGTGTGCCAAGAAAATATTCCCCACACCATTACACCACCACCAGCAGCCTGAACTGTTGATACAAGGCAGGATGGATCCATGCTTTCATGTTGTTTACGCCAAATTCTGACCCTACCATCTGAATGTTGCAGCTGAAATCGAGACTCATCGGACCAGGCAACGTTTTTCCAATCTTCCATTGTCCAATTTTGGTGAGCCTGAGCGAATTGTAGCCTCAGTTTCCTGTTCTTGGCTGACAGGAGTGGCACCCGGTGTGGTCTTCTGCTGCTGTAGCCGGTCTGCTTCAAGGTTGGACGTGTTGTGCGTTCAGAGATGTATTCTGCATACCTTGGTTGTAACGAGTGGTTATTTGAGTTACTGTTGCCTTTCTATCATCTCCAACCACTCTGCCCTTTCTACTCGGACCTCTGACATCAACAAGGCATTTTCATCCACACAACTGCCACTCACTGGATATTTTCTCTTTTTCGGACCATTCTCTGTAAACCCTAGAGATGGTTATGTGTGAAAATCCCAGTAGATCAGCAGTTCTTGAAATACCCAACAACCATGCCACGTTCAAATTCACTTTAATCCCCTTTCTTCCCCATTCTGATGCTCGGTTTGAACTTCAGCAAGTCCTCTTCACCACGTCTAGATGCCTAAATGCATTGAGTTGCTGCAATGTGATTGGCTGATTAGCTTTTGTTAACAAGCAATTGAACAGGTGTGGCTAATAAAGTGGCCGGTGAGTGTATATATTCACACATTTCAAAAGGCAGGAAATTACAGCAAGGTGAAAATAGGAATGACATTTTTTTACTTTGTAAGTATTATGCTTACAGTGAAAGTTTATGTTGCAAATAAGAGATGTTCATTGATACTATGTTCCACTTTAATTTAATTTAGCTAACGGGTCAATTTACAGTTGCATCCTTATGTCTTTATATGCATAATATTCTAAATGTACTGTTGTACTATGTTAGGCTGCATCCATCCATCCATTATCTGTTACAGCTGATCCTTTTCAGGGTCGCGGGGTGCTGGAGCCGATCCAACCCTTTACAGGTTGCCAGACCATCACAAGGCTGACACATAGAGAGAGACAACCATTCACATTCACGTGCACCTTCGGACAATTTATAGTCATCAATTAACCTAAACTGCATGTCTTTGGACTGTGGCAAGAAGCCAGATAACCCGGAGAGAACCCACGCTGACACAGGGAGAACATGCAAACTCTACACAGAAGGGCCGTCTAGGCCCCTCTTGCTGTGAGGCGACAGTGCGACAGTGCGACAGGCGACTTCTGCATTCATCCCATCCTAAGCATTTGAGAGCAGTCGGCTGCTTTGAAGCACCCAGGGATCACCTTGGAAGAAGAAGAAGAAGAAAAAGAAGACCCCTGATGGACAGACAGGAAACATACAGCATAATTTCAAAAAGTGCTTAACCAATTGCTTAGTTTATATTTATTCCTATTTCTTAATTTATATTTTGTCATTTTTTCAGGGTTGTGTGTGTTTAATAATTTCTTTTGAGTGTAACCTGTGCAGGTCAATGTCTAAATTAGAGACTGATGCCTAGAGGAGTGGCTGACTGAAACAACACACAGTTTTTAGACTCTGAGCAGCCTGAATCATGTTATCTTGCTTGCCAGATTATTTTCTTTAGTTCTCTTTATTTACCCTACCATTTCAGTAGTAATATCATTTAGTTTAGATTTTCTTTTTCTTTGTGCAACCGTGAAACAAGGAGCAAACAAACAAATACTTTTATTTTTGTGTGGATATACCTTTTTTCTCAAGCAAATAAGTGTAGGAAATTTGGGTTGTGAACTGTGCTTTAAGAAATTATAATAGAAGTGTTTAATGATTCATAATTAAGAATTCATAATTAGAAGATTCATAATTGTAGGAGTGTTGTAGAATTTGTAGTTAGAATTGTATCTTAGTAGAATTTGTAGCACCTTTAGATTTATGCTTGTAAAACTTGTGAAGTTTTGCCAAAAGTTGCAAATCCTTATCTTTATATAGAATGTTTATCATAGAAGTGTTAAGCCATAAAAGACAGTCATTGAATGTTTTAAACTGTAAGGAATAGTATGTTGGGAGTAAGGGACAGATATATTTCTAGACAGGCAATTATAGGTCATACACGTGCGAGGGTCCTGCGAGGAGGAGGAGCCAGCTGGATTTAGCCAATAGGAACTACGGACATTATGGGATGTTTTTTGAACTATGTAAGGCGGGAGAGAAAGAACTTCTGTCCTCTTGCTCCTGTTCCACTGTGTGGGTGTAACGTTTTCGGGGCGAGCGGGTCATATTCTATGTAACTGTAAATAATGTACTTCACAATGCAACTGTTTTAGCATCAGAAGTATTAAATGCTTTTGTTCATAATTGAAACCGGCTGTCTTTGTAGCAGAGGCCGGACCATGCGGTCTCTCCCACAGTCTAGAGCAGGGGTGGGCAAACTTTTTGGCTCGGGGGCCACATTGAATTTTAAAATTTGACAGACGGGCCGGGCCAGTAGCAGATGAATGGAGTGTTTGTGTGAACTAATATAAATTACAAGTAAAAGCCATGAGCTAAACAGTAACTTGCATTTAACTCCAGTGCTGCTGGTCACCCTTTTTAACCAGTGCGTCAACGTTTGGTGTCAGTTTGGTTGTGGCAATTCTCAGAACAGATCTGAGGTGTTCATCAGTTAACTGGGATCTTACACGGTATTTGTTTTATTGCATAAATGCATATTTTATCATGCACTTACTTAATAAGCAGTCATTTTTGACACAGAGTTTTTTGTGTAAAGGTTAATGACTGTGGTCTTTTTAGCAGTTTGATTCTTTGAAGGGATCATACAAATATTTGAGTGTCACATCTAACATTATCAGAACTCTGCTCTGTAAAGTCTTTCCTTGTCTCTCCCCCCTGTGTCACGGTGTGGGTACATCTCGCTGGCGTCAGGAAACGTATCAGAATACCCTTATTTTATTGGTTAAACTGCATCACGTGACGTGATTTACAACGCATTGGTCGGTGTTTGTCCTGCACAGCTGAACAAGTGCCGTAAATGCTGGAAAGGAGCGTGAATAACTCCGCTGCATAAAGCAAAGGCCACTGAAAACGGGTCCGCGACGAACCACCAGTTGAGAATCACTGGTCTGCAGGATCGTGACGAGCGGTGAACAGCTGTTTGTGTGGCGTGTCTTCCGTTTCTTCCCGTTTCCTTCGCCTACATTCCCCTGGGTCCTAAGCCCCTCCCAGTACAGCTTGTTATCACCCTCTTTGCACCAACGTACATTTATAACAAATACCACGCATATTACGGTAATCAGCGTTGCATATGTGTCAAACTCTATCGGTGCATCTCCGGTCTGTCTGTGTTCATCCTGCATCGCTCTGTTCTGTTCTTTGATGTACCGTTACTGGAGCGACGGAGCCTCTCCCAGCTGTTAGCAGACTGTTGTGCTTGCAAGCAGGCTCGCGAGCGAGCTGTACCCAGCATGCAGTTCGGCAGTGAAATTGTATAAATATACAATTATTAGTGTTACAAATTGTTTATGTGTCACAGACTGTTGTGTGCTGTGGTGTGTTCTCTGTTAAAGAGCGTTAGTTGTGGGTTGGTAATTGTTGTTATAAAGTTCTGACCATGACTAGAGTTCCCTCTCAATACATATAAGACAACTAGCGCTGACAGCAGCAAAGAATACATTTAGCTGCCTGTTGAAAGCAGACAGCAGTTGTTTCGGCTATGCACCGGTATAATGGTGTGTGAAGAATTCACATCATACAGGAAATAAAAAAACGGTATACTGCCCAGCCCTAGTCTTTGTTGTACTTTGGGCAATTTTGTACCAATATCTGACGGGTCGGATTAAAAGGCCCAACGGGCCGTATCCGGCCCGCGGGCCGTAGTTTGCCCATGCCTGGTCTAGAGGGTCCTTGAACTTAACATAAGCATCTATCAATCTCTAAGTCAGCCCACGGGTGACTAGCACAAATGGATTTCAACGAATGGATACCATCACTACAATAAATATAGTAATTGATGATCTTCTCACCACAATGAGTGACTGAACAGACGATGTTTTCTTCAGCAGGCCTGAGGACTTCCCTGAACCTGGGAGGGTGGGGTCAACCTCTAAGGGGTGAGGCTGTGAGCTGAGGCGGTCCAGGCTGCTAGGTCGAGTCCTGCTCAGTCTGACGTTGGAGAAAAGACGACGTAGACAAAGACGAGAGGGTTCGTCTCTGCTGATGAGGCTGAAGGAAACACAATCAGGCTCTGAAAACACTTATTACGACTGAATACTTTATTCTGAATTTGTATTTGTGCTGGTGTCAGATGTGATTGATCAACATTAAATCCAGTGTCAGTTATAAATGTATTGTCAAATTCATTCGATCTCATCTACTGATCTCATGTTACAAACTGGTGATTTTACCCGGTTCCACACAGAGGGGTTTACGGATTTTACATTTGAGGAAAACAGAACACTGAGATCAGATGTACAGAGAATACTGTTTTAGCAGAATTTATGTATCAGAATCTGCTGTTTCCAAAGTCAGGAATGAACTGTCTCAACATCGATTAGTCCCTGCACACCAGTGGCGGGCCGTGCATTTGATACCTGGGCCTTCACTCAGCTGAAATACCACCTTATAACCACATTGTGGCGCCACAGCTCATTTTTAAGGCTGTAACTATGTACGTCTTCGTGTACGAGTCGTTTGAATAACGCTCGAGCATTTAGAGAATGCAAAAGCCTAAATTCAGGAAAATATAATGTTCTCAGCTGGTCTGTGGGATCCACTGTCATTCCTTAATGACAAGCCGCGACCCAAAGAGATTATCATAAGATTTTACTTTCACAACATGAACGTTGAACGTACTGCTCTGCAGTGTCTTTCCTCCTCTCAGCACTCTCTGTCATGGTGCAACTGACTTGGTCAGAATGCTCATATTTGATTGGCTGAGCTGCATCACGTGATGTGATTCACTGCCCATCAGCCTCTGCTGGCTGTTAAGTTTCGTTTCACAATAGTCAAGTGCTCGCCCACTGACCAATCACAGCACACCCTGCACCCAGCGGGAAAGCTACAGATGAACACTGAGCGGCATGTAATGCTGACGTCATTATAGGCCGGCTAGCAGGCGCTGACACGTCAAAGAATACGCCCAACATGTCAAACTAAAGATCTGATTGGTTGAACACTATGACAATCAACAATATCATCCCCATTTACTTTAATCTGCACTGGCTGCAGGTGAGAGTCTGGAGGCCTCTGGCTCTGTTCTACCTAGAGACACAGAGGTGAGATCTGATTGGATAAAAGCTCTACTTAAAACAAGCTGCACTGGAAGCAGAGCAACTGAGGAAGACAGTAGCTGTGCAATGAGAAAATAAGATAATGGGAAAAATATTTTTATAAATTATAATACATGTAGTGTATTTAAGAAAAAATATTAAATTATGAAATAGAATTTTTTTTTCTTTTTTTTCTTTAAAAAAAAATTGATATAGCTTTGTGATTCTGTTTAGGGCAGCAGAGAAGGCGTTGCAGGCCGTGACGGCCCGCCACTGCTGCACACATACTGCAGAGTCCCTGCACACCTACTGCAGAGTCACTGCACACCTCCTACTGCAGAGTCACTGCACACCTTCTACTGCAGAGTCACTGCACACCTTCTATTGCAGAGTCACTGCACACCTCCTACTGCAGAGTCACTGCACACCTCCTACAGCAGAGTCACTGCACACCTACTGCAGAGTCACTGCACACCTTCTACTGCAGAGTCACTGCACACCTTCTACTGCAGAGCCACTGCACACCTTCTATTGCAGTCACTGCACACCTCCTACTGCAGAGGCACTGCACACCTTCTACTGCAGAGTCACTGCACACCTCCTACAGCAGAGTCACTGCACACCTTCTACAGCAGAGTCACTGCACACCTACTGCAGAGTCACTGCACACCTTCTACTGCAGAGTCACTGCACACCTCCTACAGCAGAGTCACTGCACACCTACTGCAGAGTCACTGCACACCTCCTACAGCAGAGTCACTGCACACCTACTGCAGAGTCACTGCACACCTACAGCAGAGTCACTGCACACCTACTGCAGTCACTGCACACCTCCTACTGCAGAGTCACTGCACACCTTCTACTGCAGGGTCACTGCACACCTCCTACAGCAGAGTCACTGCACACCTCCTACAGCAGAGTCACTGCACACCTCCTACTGCAGAGTCACTGCACACCTCCTACAGCAGAGTCACTGCACACCTTCTACTGCAGAGTCACTGCACACCTCCTACAGCAGAGTCACTGCACACCTCCTACATGCAGAGTCACTGCACACCTCCTACATGCAGAGTCACTGCACACCTTTCTACTGCAGACGTCACTGCACACCTCCTACAGCAGAGTCACTGCACACCTTCTACTGCAGAGTCACTGCACACCTCCTACAGCAGAGTCACTGCACACCTCCTACTGCAGAGTCACTGCACACCTCCTACAGCAGAGTCACTGCACACCTACTACTGCAGAGTCACTGCACACCTCCTACATGCAGATGTCACTGCACACCTCCTACTGCAGAGTCACTGCACACCTCCTACAGCAGAGTCACTGCACACCTCCTACTGCAGAGTCACTGCACACTTCTACATGCAGAGTCACTGCACACCTCCTACTATGCAGAGTCACTGCACACCTTCTACTTGCAGAGTCACTGCACACCTCCTACAGCAGAGTCACTGCACACCTCCTACAGCAGAGTCACTGCACACCTCCTACTGCAGAGTCACTGCACACCTTTCTACTGCAGAGTCACTGCACACCTCCTACAGCAGAGTCACTGCACACCTCCTACATGCAGAGTCACTGCACACCTCCTACATGCAGATGTCACTGCACACCTTCCTACTGCAGAGTCACTGCACACCTCCTACAGCAGAGTCACTGCACACCTTCTACTGCAGAGTCACTGCACACCTCCTACTGCAGAGTCACTGCACACCTCCTACTGCAGAGTCACTGCACACCTTCCTACATGCAGAGGTCACTGCACACCTCCTACAGCAGAGTCACTGCACACCTCCTACAGCAGAGTCACTGCACACCTTCCTACTGCAGAGTCACTGCACACCTTTCTACTGCAGAGTCACTGCACACCTCCTACAGCAGAGTCACTGCACACCTACTGCAGTCACTGCACACCTTCTACTGCAGAGTCACTGCACACCTCCTACTGCAGAGTCACTGCACACCTTCTACTGCAGAGTCACTGCACACCTCCTACAGCAGAGTCACTGCACACCTCCTACTGCAGAGTCACTGCACACCTTCTACTGCAGAGTCACTGCACACCTCCTACAGCAGAGTCACTGCACACCTACTGCAGAGTCACTGCACACCTTCTACTGCAGAGTCACTGCACACCTTCTACTGCAGAGTCACTGCACACCTTCTACTGCAGAGCCACTGCACACCTTCTATTGCAGTCACTGCACACCTCCTACTGCAGAGGCACTGCACACCTTCTACTGCAGAGTCACTGCACACCTCCTACAGCAGAGTCACTGCACACCTTCTACAGCAGAGTCACTGCACACCGACTGCAGAGTCACTGCACACCTCCTACAGCAGAGTCACTGCACACCTCCTACTGCAGAGTCACTGCACACCTTCTACTGCAGAGTCACTGCACACCTCCTACTGCAGAGTCACTGCACACCTTCTACTGCAGAGTCACTGCACACCTCCTACAGCAGAGTCACTGCACACCTACTGCAGAGTCACTGCACACCTTCTACTGCAGAGTCACTGCACACCTCCTACTACAGAGTCACTGTACACCTTCTACTGCAGAGTCACTGCACACCTTCTACTGCAGAGTCACTGCACACCTTCTACTGCAGAGTCACTGCACACCTCCTACAGCAGAGTCACTGCACACCTTCTACAGCAGAGTCACTGCACACCGACTGCAGAGTCACTGCACACCTCCTACAGCAGAGTCACTGCACACCTCCTACTGCAGAGTCACTGCACACCTTCTACTGCAGAGTCACTGCACACCTCCTACTGCAGAGTCACTGCACACCTTCTACTGCAGAGTCACTGCACACCTCCTACAGCAGAGTCACTGCACACCTACTGCAGAGTCACTGCACACCTTCTACTGCAGAGTCACTGCACACCTCCTACTACAGAGTCACTGTACACCTTCTACTGCAGAGTCACTGCACACCTTCTACTGCAGAGTCACTGCACACCTCCTACAGCAGAGTCACTGCACACCTACTGCAGAGTCACTGCACACCTCCTACTGCAGAGTCTCTGCACACCTTCTACTACAGAGTCACTGTACACATGCTATTGCAGAGTCACTGTACACATGCTATTGCAGAGTCACTGCACACATGCTATTGCAGAGTCACTGTACACATGCTATTGCAGAGTCACTGTACACATGCTATTGCAGAGTCACTGCACACCTCCTACTGCAGTCACTGCACACTTCCTACTGCAGAGTCACTGCACACCTTCTACTACAGAGTCACTGTACACATGCTATTGCAGAGTCACTGCACACCTTCTACTGCAGAGTCACTGCACACTTCCTACTGCAGAGTCACTGTACACATGCTATTGCAGAGTCACTAAACAGCTCCTACTGCAGAGTCACTAAACACCTCCTACTGCAGAGTCACTGCACACCTCCTACTACAGAGTCACTGTACACCTTCTACTGCAGAGTCACTGCACACCTCCTACTGCAGAGTCTCTGCACACCTTCTACTACAGAGTCACTGTACACATGCTATTGCAGTCACTGTGCACATGCTACTGCAGAGTCACTGCACACCTCCTACTGCAGTCACTGCACACTTCCTACTGCAGAGTCACTGCACACCTTCTACTACAGAGTCACTGTACACATGCTATTGCAGAGTCACTAAACAGCTCCTACTGCAGAGTCACTGTACACATGCTACTGCATGTCTTTTCTGCAGAATTACTGCACACATTTTACTGCACACCTTCTACGGCACACATTCTACTCCAGAGTCACTGCAGGCTGAAAACCATCTTTTCCCATCTCACTAACTCTTAGCTCTTATGTTTCAAAACCTCTACGCACTTAAAGAGAGAGATGACTGGTTGCTCTGTGTACTACATCCTTGATCAAAAACGTTTCAGGTGTTCTTTGAAAATGGGACTTCTGGATTGCCGTCCTGTTTACAGTATTTCTAAGCACTTGTTCTGTAGCACTGGTCATGCTTTTAGTTACTTATTTACTGGGTTTGAACAAACTTGTTGTAAGTCACTCTGGAAAGATGATGCAGTGCAGTATCCATGGCAAGAGTCTACATCAATGTGTTTAGTGTTGAATCAGGACCTCCAGCAGCAGACATCGGGCAGACTCAGTTTAAACTCACCAATCAGGAACTGAAGTGTCGTCACCGTGAACCTCTGCTCTCACTGGCTGTCTGACTTGTCCATCACTGCTGCTGCCTGATTTTGCCGGGGCTTGGATCTCAGCTGTGAACCAATCAGAGGGCGAGATGATAGTGTGTTACTTTTTCAGTTTAAATTTCATATCATAAGAAAAACTACAGGAGTGAATCCATGGAACCTCCAGCAGCAGACGGTAGTCGACTACTTTTAGATAAAGGATTTTAGTCTTACCTGATAGGTGTACTACTAAGTAAGCTTAGTGGGTTAGCAAGCTATGTTGAGCCTAAAGTCAGAGTTAACAATGTTCCGAATGTGTCTCATTTTATCTGGCTAGATAACCATGGTAACTTAAGCTTTGTTCATACTTGCGCTACGTTGTCAAGCACCTCCACAGATGGCGAGAGCTCCAATCATGTACAAAGGCATATATGCTCAATGCGCTGTTCATTGCCAGAGGGCTTACAAACAAAATATACTGAGAAGAAGCAAGAAGACAACGAGTGTAACAAAATGCAATGCAGAATGTAATGTAATGCAAAATGCAATAAGAAAAACCTCCAGAATGCAGAAGAGGGATTGGAAGTTACTGTAAACTCTCATCACATATTAATGAACTACTTTATTGCCTTTATACAAGCCTTGTAAAGAGAGAATCAAGTATTAAATGCATTATAATGAAACGAAGGTTGAATATCCTGTAAACAAAATATTTACTGAAATGTAGATTTTTAAGACCTCCTGTTTCCAAAGCATGTAAAAATGCATTGGCCTTCTTTGTATAATCACAAGAGATATATAATAATAGCTCTTGTATCAGTGAACTAATGGTGACAGTTACGTCTGAAAAAGTTTTATTGTGCGCGACAAGTTACAATAATTCAGAGGTACAGAGACGCATGACGTGCAGGCCGTGGTTACGTTCAGCTCGCCCATAACCTCCGCTTTATCCTTCATGGCTAAACATGTCCAGACCAGTTTATGCTGAGAGTTTCGGATTCAAATTCCCAACTCAACTAGGAAATAGCATCACCATTGAGGCAGTATGTTATAAATGCAAAGGTGCCGAACATTACATCAGTAATACCACAGACGAAGCTGTGCAATTACAGTAGCGCAAAATGAGAAGGAATAGTGTTTTATTTTATTAACAAAGTTGTTGTTATGACTGAACCACTCAATATGTTTGTAGTGGTTAGGTTAGGGTAGTGTATGTACATATGTCATGCATGTAAATGCTCACCTGTTGTCTCTGAGCTTCTCCCTGAGGAGGAGGAGTTCTTCATCCTGAGATCCAGACCTCCTTCTTCCACAGAAGGGGTCCTCTCCTTCAACTCTGCCCCAGATCGGAGCTGTATGTGGGGCTTGGCTTCCGGTGGATCCTGCTCTGCCTTTGTGCTGCTGAGCCTGATGCTCTGTGACATCAGCGATGATGTCACAGGAGGAGGAGACAAGGTGTAGGGGCAGTTGGAGGTGTGCATGGTCAGCTGATCAGGGGCGTAGGGGTTGATTGGCAGGTCAGTGGTGGGCGTGGCTTGAGGGATGGTCATCTGGTTTCCATTCAGTTCCACCTGATTGGTCATCCTCCTCACATGGTTGTTAGCAGAAGGCATAGTCCTGCCCCCCCTCCCATCGGTCTCACCAGGTGTGACAGAGCCAATATAGGTCTCTCTGATGGGCTCAGTTCGCAGGTTGAGGCGGCGTCTGTGCAGACTCCGCCCCTGGTCTTCAGGTGGGTGTAGACGGAGGTTCAGGTTGATTCCGCCTCCCAAAACTGTCCCACAGGGGTCACACTGACCCACCCCCCTGGCAGACGTCAGTCCTCTCTGCTGTCTGTCAACATGTTCAGCCTCCGCCCTACCGTTGACGTACTGGTTCAGGTTCGGTTTAGAGACCAGGACACCTGTCCATCGCTGCCCCCCATGTCTCCTCTGCCTTTGTCGCTCCAGGTAACGAGACTCCACCTCCGTCTCCGTCTCATCCTCAAAACGCAGACAACGAGTCGGAGACGCCAACGGGAGTCGCCTCGATGACCTGACAGCAGATTCGCTGCTGGAAGAGTCACTCAGGTGCCCTAATGAAGAGGCCACGCCCTCAAACCTAACCTGGATGACAGGATGCAGCCTGACCCCCGACCTGTGAACAGACCACCGTTAGAGGGCCCCATAGTCAAGACAGCAGGACTGGGATCAGTTCACTGAGATGGAAGGATGAAGTCGGATGAAAAAGAATATAAAATGAGAGTGTGACGGATTCAAAGGGACGATGTGTGATGAAGACGCATTAAAGTCCATTACAAAGGTCTATTGTTATTCTTTTCATTTGATATAAGACACATGTTACAACATCAATGTACATGAACAATTAAAAGAACATAAATCATTACACGGAAATGTATTAATTTATATTGTACTCACAGAGAGTGTGTGTGTGTTACTCAGAGAGTGTGTGTGTGTGTGTTACTCAGAGAGTGTGTGTGTGTGTTACTCAGAGAGTGTGTGCGTGTGTTACTCACACTGTGTGTGTGTGTCACTCACAGAGCGTATGTGTGTGTGTGTTACTCAAAGAGTGTGTGTGTGTGTAACTCACAGAGTGTGTGTGTGTGTGTTACTCACAGAGCGTGTGTGTGTGTTACTCAAAGAGTGTGTGTGTGTGTGTGTTACTCACAGAGTGTGTGTGTGTGTCACTCACAGAGTGTGTGTGTGTGTGTGTTACTCACAGAGTGTGTGTGTGTGTCACTCACAGAGTGTGTGTGTGTGTTACTCACAGAGTGTGTGTGTGTGTGTTACTCAGAGCGTGTGTGTGTGTGTCACTCACAGAGTGTGTCTGTGTGTGTGTTACTCACAGAGTGTGTGTGTGTGTGTGTTACTCAGAGAGCGTGTGTGTGTGTGTGTGTGTCACTCACAGAGTGTGTCTGTTACTCACAGAGTGTGTGTGTGTCACTCACAGAGTGTGTCTGTGTGTGTGTTACTCACAGAGTGTGTGTGTGTGTGTGTGTGTGTCACTCACAGAGTGTGTCTGTGTGTGTGTTACTCACAGAGTGTGTGTGTGTGTGTTACTCACAGAGTGTGTGTGTGTGTTACTCAGAGAGTGTGTGTGTGTGTCACTCACAGAGTGTGTGTGTGTGTGTGTTACTCACAGAGTGTGTGTGTGTGTCACTCACAGAGTGTGTGTGTGTGTGTGTTACTCACAGAGTGTGTGTGTGTGTCACTCACAGAGTGTGTGTGTGTGTTACTCACAGAGTGTGTGTGTGTGTTACTCACAGAGTGTGTGTGTGTGTTACTCAGAGCGTGTGTGTGTGTGTCACTCACAGAGTGTGTCTGTGTGTGTGTTACTCACAGAGTGTGTGTGTGTGTGTGTTACTCAGAGAGCGTGTGTGTGTGTGTGTGTGTCACTCACAGAGTGTGTCTGTTACTCACAGAGTGTGTGTGTGTCACTCACAGAGTGTGTCTGTGTGTGTGTTACTCACAGAGTGTGTGTGTGTGTGTCACTCACAGAGTGTGTCTGTGTGTGTGTTACTCACAGAGTGTGTGTGTGTGTGTGTTACTCACAGAGTGTGTGTGTCTGTGTTACTCACAGAGTGTGCGTGTGTGTGTTACTCACAGAGTGTGCGTGTGTGTGTTACTCACAGAGCGTGTGTGTGTGTGTGTTACTCACAGAGTGTGTGTGTCTGTGTTACTCACAGAGGTGTGTGTGTGTGTGTGTGTTACTCACAGAGCGTGTGTGTGTGTGTGTTACTCACAGAGTGTGCGTGTGTGTGTTACTCACAGAGCGTGTGTGTGTGTGTGTTACTCACAGAGTGTGTGTGTCTGTGTTACTCACAGAGCGTGTGTGTGTGTGTGTATTACTCACAGAGCGTGTGTGTGTGTGTGTTACTCAAAGAGTGTGTGTGTGTGTGTGTTACTCAAAGAGTGTGTGTGTGTGTTACTCACAGAGTGTGTGTGTGTGTGTTACTCACAGAGTGTGTGTGTGTGTGTAACTCACAGAGTGTGTGTGTGTGTGTCACTCACAGAGTGTGTGTGTGTGTTACTCACAGAGCGTGTGTGTGTGTGTTACTCACAGAGTGTGTGTGTGTGTTACTCACAGAGCGTGTGTGTGTGTTACTTAAAGAGTGTGTGTGTGTGTTACTCAAAGAGTGTGTGTGTGTGTCACTCACAGAGTGTGTGTGTGTGTGTGTCACTCACAGAGTGTGTGTGTGTGTTACTCACAGAGTGTGTGTGTGTGTGTGTTACTCACAGAGTGTGTGTGTGTGTCACTCACAGAATGTGTGTGTGTGTTACTCACAGAGTGGGTGTGTGTGTTACTCAGAGCGTGTGTGTGTGTGTGTGTTACTCACAGAGTGTGCGTGTGTGTGTCACTCACAGAGTGTGTCTGTGTGTGTGTTACTCACAGAGTGTGTGTGTGTGTGTGTTACTCACAGAGCGTGTGTGTGTGTGTTACTCACAGAGCGTGTGTGTGTGTGTGTTACTCACAGAGTGTGTGTGTGTGTGTTACTCACAGAGCGTGTGTGTGTGTTACTCACAGAGTGTGCGTGTGTGTGTTACTCACAGAGCGTGTGTGTGTGTGTGTTACTCACAGTGTGTGTGTGTGTGTTACTCACAGAGCGTGTGTATCGGGGGTCAGCAGCTCATGGTCGGCTCTCAGAGGAATACAGCGTCGCTTCATACGAGCTCCGTCCTCAAACTGCTGCTGCCGCGGCAACCGAGATGACACAAAGAGACTGAACACACACACACACAGGGTGGGGGAGGGGAGGGGATGACATCAGGATTAAAGGATTAAAGTGAGCAGCTCGTCAGAACTAATTAACCTTACGAGACCACAGACAGTTTACATCAGCACTGTGTGTGTTACTGAATGTGTGTTTGTTGCGTGTTTTGAATCAGAATCAGAACCGTTTATTGCCAAGGAAGTTTGCACCTACAAGGAATTTGTCGTGGCGGGTGTGTGTCCCAAAAGTGCGTATGGGGGTACCGTTCGCGGCTTCCAGCGGGGGGCCCTGCCCGTCTGTCAGCATGTCCACCCGCGATGCAGGCACAACGCTCCTCTGCGCCCCCGTGTCGCAGAGAAAGCGCCGCCCGGAAACGTCGTCCCTGATGAACAGCAGCCTGCCTTCCCAACCGACGCTCATGGCAGTCACTGAGCGCCGGCCCTGGCATTTCCCGTCCTGCCGAAACTGCATGGTGAACGGCACCTTGTAGCCCGTGGCCCAAACCTTGCGTGGTAATAGCACAGGCCGGTAGCTCCCTGCCGTTGGCTCGCTGCTGCTGCTGCTGCTGCTGCTGCTGCTGGTGCGGCGACGATCGTTGTCTCCCCCGGCCACGCCGTGGCTTGGGCCGGCCTCACCGCGGCCGTGCAGGTTTGTTGGCCCGCCAGAAAGAACTTATCGGCCTCCTCGGCCAACTCCCGACAATCGGTAATCCTGGTGTTGGCTAAAGCGGCCCGCACCTGCAGCGGGAGCTGCTGCAGAAAAAGTTCCGTAAACAGGAACTCCAGGCTCGTGTTTACCTAGCAGAGGTAACATTTTGTCCATTAGCTCCGACGGCTTGCTGTCGCCGAGGCCATTCAGAGCAAGCAACCGGCGAGCCCGCTCAGAGTCCGAAAGCCCGAAAATGTTCAACAGCCGGTCTTTCAGGGTATTGTACTTATCCCTCTCTGGAGGATTTTCCAGAATGCTCACCACTCTGCCTGCTGTCGAACTGCCGAGAGCCGCCACAACATAATAATATTTCGTCGCATCCGCTGAAATGTCTCTGAGGGCGAACTGTGCCTCAGTTTGGGCGAACCACACCGCCGCTTGCGTCTCCCAAAACTCCGGTAGTTTCAGCGAAACTGCGTGTATCGACATCTTAACTTCTGGAAACGTCCAGGAGCGTCAGGGTCACCAATGTAGGTGCGTGGAAACAAACGAGGCGAGTATTCCCTTTGGCTGCACCATGTGAACAGGAAGGGAGACAGAACAGTTCCCTGTGGGGCTCCAATATCACTGACCACCGTATCAGACAGCACACGGCCCAGTCGGACAAACTGTGGTCTGCCCGTGAGGTAGTCAGTGATCCAGGAGACGGTGGACGCGTTCACCCCCACCACCCGCAGCTTCTCACTCAGCAGCACTGGTTGGATGGTGTTGAATGCACTGGAGAAATCAAAGAAAGTGATTCTCACAGAGCCACCGGATCCATCCAGGTGCGACTGAGCTCGCTGCAGCAGGTAGATGATGGCGTCGTCCACCCCCACACGAGGCTGGTATGCAAATTGCAGAGGGTCCAGTGAGGATTTCACCTGCGGCCGGAGGCGGGCCAAGACCAGCCTCTCCAGCACCTTCATCACATGGGATGTGAGGGCAACTGGTCGGTAGTCATTGAGGCCAGATGGTGTCGTCTTCTTCGGTACAGGAACCAGGCACGACGTCTTCCACAGCACCGGGACTTCCTCCTGCTTCAGGCTCAGGTTGAAGAGGTGTTGAAGGACATTAGACAGCTGGATGGCGCAGGTCTTCAGGACCCTGGGGCTGATGCCATCAGGTCCAGCAGCCTTGCCTTGGTGGAGTCTCTCCAGCTGTCTTCTCACCTGGCCAGTCGTCACAGAGAGGGGGGGGAGGGGGGTCATAGTGTTGGTGGTGGCAGAGCCCTTAGAAGTGGAGGGCTCTGAGTCCATGCAGCTCACCAGGGGGGACAGAGGGGGAGGTGTTTGGGAGGTGTGGTGTGTGGAGGAGACAGATGAGGGCTGTGAGCTAAACCTATTGAAGTGACAGTTTAGCTCGTTGGCCCTCACCAGGGAGCCCCCTGGTTGTCTGCCTCCCACCTTGAAGCCGGTTATCTGCTTCATCCCTGACCACACCTCCTTCACGTTGTTCTGCTGGAGTTTGGCCTCCAGCTTCCTCCTGTAGGTGTCCTTGCACTCCCTGAGCTTCATCCTCAGGTCACGCTGGACTGTCCTGAGCTCCTCCCTGTCCCCAGACCTGAAAGCTGCCTTCTTCTTGTTAAGAAGAACTTTCAGGTCACTGGTAATCCAGGGTTTATTGTTGGGAAAGCATCGTACAGTCCGGGATGGAATGGCGGTCTGTTCGCAGAATTTAATGTATTCAGTGATACAGTCAGTCATGCTGTTGAGGTCCTCCCCGTGTGGTCCACAAAGCACATCCCACTCCGTAGACTCAAAGCAGTAATATATATATTTGCAATATATATATTATATATTTTATATAAATCTGTTCATTTGAACACATTTATTATCAGCTGTTCTTTCTGTATTTGTCTGTTTAAACTGTTACTTTTAGTTTGAATTATGACTTTAACTTCTTCGTGTTTTTCTGATAGTCATTTACGATCTACCTCCCGAGCTCTGATTGGTCAGGCGGAACTTTTATATACGAGTTGATCTCAGGTAAGAAGTGAACCTCCTTCGTAGGACTGAAACCCAGAAGTTAAACCTGAAGTTACATCGATAACCACAAATCCTGATCCTGGTTCAGGACCCAGGTCGGCTTGTGAACGGACCTTACCTGCACACAGGTGAGTACTCATCACTGCTGCAGCAGGCAGATACATTAGTGGGTGTGGACGGATTTTCTGACTAATACCTCAGTTTTGAATGAAGTACCCGTGCGCACGATCTTTCACCTCATCTGCTGGAAGAACAGACTGAAACACCTCACTCAGCGTGGAATCAGCTTTTTGCTCGCTCGCCAACTCACTCTCTGCTTCCCCGTCGTGACCGGCCGCAGTCATGGCGCGTGTCACGGCGCAAGCCTGGAATACATCAGGATACCGCTTCTCATTTTCATCAGGGCCTTTACTACCCAGCGGTACCGGGACAAGTACCGGTTGAGCTGGATCATCAGCCCAGACACGTGCCCCAGCCACATCATTATCTAGAATCAACGTCACACCCTCGACAGGTAGAGCGGGCCGCACCCCCATTGTGACTTCTCCCTCAAATAGGTCTGAGTGGAGCACACGTTTATGTACTGGCACCTGAAAAACAGACATGCCCATCCCTAAAACAGGTATAAAGGAACCCGTGATAAATGAATCCAATGCTCCTGTGTCATGCAATATGGCTACCGGCACCTTCCTGTCAGTACCTACCAGAGACACATGTCCTTTTGTGATAAAAGGCAAATATGAAGTTAAATCGGGCTTTGCCGTGAGAGATGTCAGATCACTCAAATTGTCCGAAATAACCAACCTGGTAACTGGCGCAGCCAGAGCGGCTGGTTTCACCTGCGCGCCATTATACCTGTTCTGAGACTTGCGCATATCGCAGTCTCTTTTCCAGTGACCTACCTTATGGCAGAAATGACACATTTCGTCAGATGTACGGACACCATGGTCAGCTCTCTGTTCAGAACGAAAATTTCCACCAGAACGTCCAGAGAAATACCTGGCAGGAACATTTTCCCGACCAGCAAAGTCATAAGCGTGTGGATCCCCGCCGCTACTTCTGTGGGTTAAAACATAATCATCTGCCAACGCAGCAGCCTCGCCTGCAATCTTCACAGTTTGCTCACTGATGTACATCGCAATTCCCTCTGGGACTGAGCTTTTAAACTGCTCAAGCACCATCAAGTTACACAGATCATCAAAATCTTTCACATCCGACGCAGAATACCAACGGTAAGCTTCAGGGACCAATTCATACGCCTTTAGAACCGCAGTCTTAACCCTTACATAATCGCAACTGTCACTTGTAGTCAACGAAGAGAAGGCTTCCTGAGCACGCCCCGTCAATACACACTGCAGTAATATTGTGCGGTCCGAATTTGACCAGTCCCTCATGTCTGCAGCACATTCAAACATCGTAAAAAAAGTCTCAACATCTCTCTCATTGAACTTTGGCACCAAACGTAAGTTATTCACAATCTCATGCGAATCATCACGCCGAGCCGACTCTTCACTCCGTGAACTATCACCCAATGTACCTTCCCTCACCAACTGGAGTCTCTCGCTTTCTAAGTCCAATTTAGCCCTTTCCGTTTGCTGTCGCATTTGTTCCAATGCTAACGCTTTCTCGAACTCTGCTTGCTGTCGTACTCTTTCCAATTCCAAATCCCTTTCCTTTTCCAGCTGCATTCTTAACATCAACATTTCTTTCTGTTGTTCAAAGTTTAAAGTCAAGTCAGGGAGCGACTCCTTAACAGCAGCCCCAGTTAGGTTAATGGACATAGGTGACGTTTTTGGAGGTGTCAAAATGTCCATGTCATACAAATTTGCACTCAAAATAGTCTTAACATTTTCTTTTACTCTTTTAGCACCTACATCTATTTTATAGTAGTCGGCTATCCTTATTAACTGATCCTTTGTACATTGATCTAACAATGCCTCGGACGGAGCTTCAATGAAGTTATCCACCCCCGCCCTAGTTAGCCCTACCCTAACCCTAACCCAAATGACCAATGCGTAAAACAAATTCCCGGAGATCAAAAGAACGTAC
Source organism: Ophthalmolycus amberensis (assembly GCA_024529925.1). NCBI lineage: Eukaryota > Metazoa > Chordata > Actinopteri > Perciformes > Zoarcidae > Ophthalmolycus > Ophthalmolycus amberensis. The sequence goes on along the minus strand of JAFEUB010001641.1, from coordinate 202,536 downwards.
AGTATTGACCTTACCCGTGCACAAAGAAGGTATAGGAGCAACTTAGTAAATTGAGCATCCCCGCTAACTGCCTATCCAGCTCTACCTAAACTCAACCCTAGTCTTCAAGGGCTAGTGACGGCGGGTATTTATGCACCAAAACCCGAAAGTGTGACAAAGTGACCAGCAAGCTGGCAACAATGCAAACACTACGGACGTGCTCCCGAGTCAACTGCTCGCAACCGCTTTCACCCCACACTACATTTATCCGCAAACGAATCCCAAATGGGAAACGTGATGTTCCTACAGGGGAGTCAATTCAACATTTGTGCCACAAAGAGGTCAAAACTTACCTTCCTTTGTCCCGTGACTTTTTTGCAGAACAGACCAAATTAAGCCGATAGCACTAACCATGAACACAAAACATGAGAAAAAACATCTCATCGCTCCCGACGAGAGTTTCCACAACGAGCGCAAAAAAAAAGGAATCCCGGACCCGACGACACCACTTAAGTCTCTGAATCGGATGAGGCCCCAATTTGTTATGGTCCGGCTCTAGAACCATAGCAAAACATCATGAAAACTCAGGCACGGAGCTAAACAAACAAATACTTTTAATGAACAAAGGCCAGGACATTTCAAGTGTGCAACAAAGGATGAGCATTCTCGTCGTGAGTGCCAGAAGGTTCCACTGCTTGCCACACACCAGGTGTGAGAGGGGAAGAAGCCAGCACTTCCTCCGGATGGGGCGGGTCTTATAGGGCGAACATGGTGTGTAGCAGACATGGTGTGTAGCGGACATGGTGTGTAACAGACATGGTGTGTAGTGGACATGGTGTGTAGCGGACATGGTGTGTAGTAGACATGGTGTGTAGTAGACATGGTGTGTAACAGACATGGTGTGTAGTAGACATGGTGTGTAACAGACATGGTGTGTAGACATGGTGTGTAGTAGACATGGTGTGTAACAGACATGGTGTGTAGTAGACATGGTGTGTAACAGACATGGTGTGTAACAGACATGGTGTGTAACAGACATGATGTGTAGTAGACATGGTGTGTAGCGGACATGGTGTGTAACAGACATGGTGTGTAGTAGACATGGTGTGTAGTAGACATGGTGTGTAGCGGACATGGTGTGTAGCGGACATGGTGTGTAACGGACATGGTGTGTAGTAGACATGGTGTGTAGCGGACATGGTGTGTAGCGGACATGGTGTGTAGCGGACATGGTGTGTAGCGGACATGGTGTGTAGCGGACATGGTGTGTAGTAGACATGGTGTGTAGCGGACATGGTGTGTGTGTGTGTAACGGACATGGTGTGTGTGTGTGTGTAGCGGACATGGTGTGTGTGTGTGTGTAGCGGACATGGTGTGTGTGTGTGTGTGTGTGTGTAGCGGACATGGTGTGTGTGTGTGTGTGTGTGTAGTGGACATGGTGTGTGTGTGTGTGTGTGTAGCGGACATGGTGTGTGTGTGTGTGTGTAGCAGACATGGTGTTCAGCGCTGCTGCTTCGTGGAGATCAAACGACATGTAGTCATATTTTTAAAAAGGTGAAAACTGTCAGTGCTTAATATTGATGCAGAGACGGTCGTACCACATACAACGGAATGGAAAAGGAAATCCAGCAATTGGAAATCCTGATTCACATTTTGGAGCCACCAAAACAAAAGTGAGCAGTTAACACCTCACATCTCCACCAGAGGGCAGCAGAGGTCATGAGACAGAGCAGCTCCTCCAGTGTCTGATCATCTTCATAATAATAATACCAGTAATAATCACAATCGCACAGCGTGTGTTATGGAAAACAAAACGAACTAACTTCACTGCTGGTGCATCAACAAAGAGAGAAACATCCTCAAATCTCTTCAATTCAGGTGTAGAGATAAAAGAGACATTAAGCCCTTCTCCTGCTCCTACATCTCCCACAATGCACCCGATCGCGGATATGACGTGGCAGGGCTGCCAGCAGACCGCCGGTCCCCGCGTGTGCAGATTGTTGTTGTGAAGCCAAGATGGCGGCTCCTCTGGAGGTGATCGTGACCAGTGACTCCGGCTCTCAGCTGTGGAACAGCAGCGTGTTCGACCTGCACAGCGGCTCCAGCCTGTTGTCGTACCGGGGAGGGAGCAGCTCCGCCCGGACCATGACGCTCCTTAACGGGCAGTACCTGCTGTCTGCTCAGCTGGGCAAGAACTTCATCAACATGTGGGAGATCCACAGGAAGGTAACGTGCAGACGCCTGAACACATGTGCACACACGTGGGAGGTCCACAGGAAGGTAACCTGCAGGTGCACACTGAATAACTCACCTGCTGCGGTGCACCTTACACAATGCTGACGGCGGGAAAAGTCCCCAACCTCACCTGAACACAAACCACGCTCCGTTCAGAAGTCCTTTAAATCCACATGTCAATCAAACAGTCAGACTTTCTACTAATGATGCGGGTCTTCTGCTCAATGTGGCTCTAAAACATTCACCGAACTTGATTTAAGTTTGTTTCATTAAAACGGATCTGTTGTCATGAATTCAGCTGATATAATATTATAATGTAGCTCCCTTCATTCTACTTCTCTCTGATATTTCAGAACTATGATTACATATAGATTCAATATTAATGAAACCACAAAGGATTCACATACAACAGTATATATCATATAATACAGTATATCATTGTATACTACAGTGGATTGCAGTACTACAGTATGGAAGTTAGGATTTTATTGTCATATACACAGACACGAAATTTACACGACTTCTGCATTTGACCCATCCCTGTATACAGGGAGCAGTGGGCTGCCATTGATCGGCGCCCGGGGAGCCGGGGCTTCAGTGTATCGCTCAGGTACACTTCGACACGTGACACGTCCCAATCGGGGATCGAACCGTTGACCTTCCGGTTCCCAGACGACCCTCTTAACCCAGTGCGCCACGGTCGCCCCCCGACTGTCACGTAGGAGACAACGGGCTGTGACCTCTGAACCCGGAACTAAAAAAAAAAAAAACAATGAGGCTACGCTAAACTAGCTTAACGGGAAAACAACAGCACACAAGCTACGAACTCTCCCTGCAGGGTTAGGGTTAGGTAGCTGTTCCTACTGATTCAAACACAGTGGATCACAGTAGGGCTGGGCGGTATGACCAAAAATGCATATCACGGTATTTTGTAAGACTCTGGCGGGTTTTTTTTTCGCGTTAAAGCATTCATTAATTAACGCCGAGAAAAAACGGTCAGCCAGCAAGCGGTGAACAGCTGTTTGTGTGGCGTGTCGTCCGTTCCGTCACTTCCTGTTTCCTTCACCTACATTCCCCTGGGTCCTAAGCCCCTCCATAGAAAGGAACGGGATTACACCGTAGGATTTAGTTGTTAGTAGGTGTTGTTTAGGTTTATTTCTTTAGTTATTTATATATATTTTATTATTTTATTATCAGAACAGTGTATGTGGAGGGTTAGGATCTAGGGCTGGGCGGTATACTGGTTCTGCCAGCCCTAGATCACAGTATATCACAGTATACTACAGTGGATCACAGTATACTACAGTGGATCACAGTATACTACAGTGGATCACAGTATACTACAGTGGATCACAGTATACTACAGTGGATCACAATACTCTTCTGTTGTACCTGTTACTTCCTGTTCCTCAGGATCAGCTGCAGCAGAAGATGGTGTGTCCAGGTCTCGTCACCTCTCTGACCGCTTCACCTAACGGACTCTTCCTCGCTGCCGGAGTCGCAGAGGCTGTTTACCTGTGGGAGGTGAGTCTGCTTCTTGTTCTTCTTGTTATTGTTCTTCTGCTTCTTGTTGTTTTTAGTTAAGTTGGAGCGTTTTTAGCTTCTGCACTGTGATGTTTTTCACAGTGAAACTGAATATTTAAGTGTACAGTTAAAAGAGGGATTTAAATCCAATCCCTCACATTTGATTGGACTGCTGGAAGTGGGCGGGCCCTGTATTTTAGCGCCATACGGAGCTACAGAGGACTGTTGGCTCCACACACTCTGATAATACTCTGATAGAGATTTTATGACATATATTTGGCTCATAACAAGAGACAAATTAACTATTAACACAATAGTTTTCTTTCAATGGGTCTTTAAAACATCATGTATCTCCTCCTCTGTGATTGGTTCAGGTGTATTACATCTTTTCTTTGATGGTTTAGGTGTCCACAGGTAAGCTGCTGTCTGTCCTCAGTCGTCACTATCAGGATGTCACCTGTCTGAAGTTCACAGATGACAGCAGCCATTTTGTTTCTGGAGGAAAAGACAACCTTGCTCTGGTGTGGAGTCTATCCAGGTAACAGCTGAGCACAGGTGGAGCAGTAGCAGACTGTTCGTCTGCTTCTGTTTTCTAAATCTCAGTCGAACACTGAACACATAGAAGGGTGTTACATTAAACAGAGACAATAAAAGATAAAAGCAAATATTCACAGTATAATGTGTAGAGCAGCAACACTTTTACAAACGATTGTATCGTCAAGATGAAAAATGGTCCTTTTATTCTGAGTTCCCTCGATCGACGTGCCCTTTGTCAATCTGACACTTTTATTTATTTGTATCTGTGTCACTCTGCCCGCCATGCTCAGATTATGAGTAAGTAATAATAGTTTGGGATTATTCACATTTAAAGAGCATTTTTACCGAAGACAAATATTCCGGCAGCTATTTCCATAATCATGAAAAAAAAATCGTATTATCTGATGGACCAAATCAAACCTTTTGGTGACTTTACTTTAATATAACATGTTGACAGATGTGGAGACTTTACTTTAATATAACATGTTGTGACAGATGTGGAGACTTTACTTTAATATAACATGTTGTGACAGATGTGGAGACTTTACTTGAATACAACATGTGACAGATGTGGAGACTTTACTTTAATGTAACATGTTGTGACATGTGGAGACTTTACTTTAATATAACGTGTTGTGACAGATGTGGAGACTTTATTATAACGTGTTGTGACAGATGTGGAGACTTTATTATAACGTGTTGTGACAGATGTGGAGACTTTACTTTATTATAACGTGTTGTGACAGATGTGGAGACTTTACTTTAATGTAACATGTTGTGACAGATGTGGAGACTTTACTTTATTATAACGTGTTGTGACAGATGTGGAGACTTTACTTTCATATAACATGTTGTGACAGATGTGGAGACTTTACTTTATTATAACGTGTTGTGACAGATGTGGAGACTTTATTATAACGTGTTGTGACAGATGTGGAGACTTTATTATAACGTGTTGTGACAGATGTGGAGACTTTATTATAACGTGTTGTGACCGATGTGGAGACTTTACTTTATTATAACGTGTTGTGACAGATGTGGAGACTTTACTTTATTATAACGTGTTGTGACAGATGTGGAGACTTTTCTTTATTATAACGCATTGTGACAGATGTGGAGACTTTACTTTAATGTAACATGTTGTGACAGATGTGGAGACTTTACTTTAATGTAACATGTTGTGACAGATGTGGAGACTTTACTTTTTTATAACGTGTTGTGACATGTGGAGACTTTACTTTAATACAACGTGTTGTGACAGATGTGTAGACTTTACTTTAATATAACATGTTGTGACAGATGTGGTGACTTTACTTTATTATAACGTGTTGTGACAGATGTGGAGACTTTACTTTATTATAATGTGTTGTGACAGATGTGGAGACTTTACTTTAATATAACATGTTGTGACAGATGTGGAGACTTTACTTGAATATAATGTGATGTGACAGATGTGGAGACTACTTCAATATAACATTTTGTGACAGATGTGGAGACTTTACTTTAATGTAACATGTTGTGACATGTGGAGACTTTACTTTAATATAACATGTTGTGACAGATGTGGAGACTTTATTATAACGTGTTGTGACAGATGTGGAGACTTTACTTTAATGTAACATGTTGTGACAGATGTGGAGACTTTACTTTATTATAACGTGTTGTGACAGATGTGGAGACTTTATTATAACGTGTTGTGACAGATGTGGAGACTTTATTATAACGTGTTGTGACCGATGTGGAGACTTTACTTTATTATAACGTGTTGTGACAGATGTGGAGACTTTACTTTATTATAACGTGTTGTGACAGATGTGGGGACTTTTCTTTATTATAACGCATTGTGACAGATGTGGAGACTTTACTTTAATGTAACATGTTGTGACAGATGTGGAGACTTTACTTTAATGTAACATGTTGTGACAGATGTGGAGACTTTACTTTAATATAACATGTTGTGACAGATGTGGTGACTTTACTTTATTATAATGTGTTGTGACAGATGTGGAGACTTTACTTTATTTTAATGTGTTGTGACAGATGGGGAGACTTTACTTTAATATAACATGTTGTGACAGATGTGGAGACTTTACTTGAATATAATGTGATGTGACAGATGTGGAGACTACTTTAATATAACATGTTGTGACAGATGTCGAGACTTTACTTTAATGTAACATGTTGTGACAGATGTGGAGACTTTACTTTAATGTAACATGTGACATGTGGAGACTTTACTTTAATATAACATGTTGTGACAGATGTGTAGACTTTACTTTAATATAACATGTTGTGACAGATGTGTAGACTTTACTTTAATATAACATGTTGTGACAGATGTGGTGACTTTACTTTATTATAACGTGTTGTGACAGATGTGGAGACTTTACTTTATTATAATGTGTTGTGACAGATGTGGAGACTTTACTTTAATATAACATGTTGTGACAGATGTGGAGACTTTACTTGAATATAATGTGATGTGACAGATGTGGAGACTACTTTAATATAACATGTTGTGACAGATGTGGAGACTTTACTTTAATGTAACATGTTGTGACAGATGTGGAGACTTTACTTTCATGTAACATGTTGTGACATGTGGAGACTTTACTTTAATATAACATGCTGTGACAGATGTGGAGACTTTATTATAACGTGTTGTGACAGATGTGGAGACTTTACTTTTTTATAACGTGTTGTGACATGTGGAGACTTTACTTTAATATAACATTTTGTGACAGATGTGGAGACTTTACTTTAATATATAACGTGATGTGACAGATGTGTAGACTTTACTTTAATATAACGTGTTGTGACAGATGTGGAGACTTTACTTTAATGTAACATGTTGTGACAGATGTGTAGACTTTACTTTAATATAACATGTTGTGACAGATGTGGAGACTTTACTTTAATATAACATGTTGTGACAGATGTGGTGACTTTACTTTATTATAACGTGTTGTGACAGATGTGGAGACTTTACTTTATTATAATGTGTTGTGACAGATGTGGAGACTTTACTTTAATATAACGTGTTGTGACAGATGTGGAGACTTTACTTGAATATAACGTGATGTGACAGATGTGTAGACTTTACTTTAATATAACGTGTTGTGACAGATGTGGAGACTACTTTAATAGAACGTGTTGTGACAGATGTGGAGACTACTTTAATAGAACGTGTTGTGACAGATGTGGGGACTTTACTATAACGTGTTGTGACAGATGTGGAGACTTTAATATAACGTGTTGTGACAGATGTGGAGACTTTACTTTAATATAACATGTTGTGACAGATGTGGGGAGTTTACTATAACATGTGACAGATGTGGAGACTTTATTATAACGTGTTGTGACAGATGTGGAGACTTTACTTTAATATAACGTGATTTGACAGATGTGTATACTTTACTTCAATAGAACGTGTTGTGACAGATGCGGGGACTTTACTATAACGTGTTGTGACAGATGTGGAGACTTTACTTTAATGTAACATGTGACAGATGTGGAGACTTTACTTTCATACAACATGTTGTGACAGATGTGTAGACTTTACTTTAATATAACATTTTGTGACAGATGTGGTGACTTTACTTTATTATAACGTGTTGTGACAGATGTGGAGACTTTACTTTCATATAACATGTTGTGACAGATGTGGAGACTACTTGAATATAACGTGTTGTGACAGATGTAGGGACTTTACTTTAATGTAACATGTGACAGATGTGGAGACTTTACTTTAATAGAACGTGTTGTGACAGATGTGGGGACTTTACTTTCATGTAACATGTTGTGACATGTGGAGACTTTACTTTAATGTAACATGTGACAGATGTGGAGACTTTACTTTAATATAACGTGTTGTGACAGATGTGGAGACTTTAATATAACATGTTGACAGATGTGGAGACTTTAATATAACATGTTGACAGATGTGGAGACTTTACTTTAATATAACATGTTGACAGATGTGGAGACTTTACTTTAATATAACGTGTTGACAGATGTGGAGACTTTACTTTAATATAACGTGTTGTGACAGATGTGGAGACTTTACTTTAATATATAACGTGTTGTGACAGATGTGGAGACTTTACTTTAATATATAACATGTTGTGACAGATGTGGAGACTTTACTTTAATATAACGTGTTGTGACAGATGTGGAGACTTTCATATAACATGCTGTGACAGATGTTTGATTATTTAGTCCACTCCATCATTGAGGATGAAGAAGATGAAGAAGACTGAGGTCTTCTAGCTGTGATCAGTCTTTCTTGTATTTTAAATGAAAGGTTGCGTCGTTACTTATTAACATGTGAGGATCTGCTGTGGCCACCAGGTAGCGCTCTAACACTGACTGTAGATACTTTGTTCCCATGATAAGACGTCAGCAGTGTTTTATCTCCACTGAAGAGTCCATCAGTCAGGTTAGCACCAGATACAGAGTTAGGATTCATTAATTTGATTAGTTAATAGAAATGTCACTGTCCTACCTGATTGGTCAGCTGTAGTCTAGTTTGTGTTCATGTGTCAGTTTTATTCTTGAAATAAAAAACAGCAGCAGGTGATCAGTCTAATGTCCACATCCTGACAACAGACTGATCAGCTGCATCCCATAATCAATATATCCTGTTCTCACTGACTGTGTATAAAACTGCAGCAGGTCCCAATTAAGTCAGTGTCATCCTAAAGCTCCATGAACCAAAATGTTGTGAATGTGGACACCAGTGTGATCACTCTGTGTGTGATTATTAATGTGTTTCAGTGTGATCCAGCTGGATTTAAGCCACACCCCTGAGCCGCGTCACGTCCTGTCTCGTCACTCTCTACCAATCACAGACTTGCACTGTGGCCTGATGGGAGCTCAGGCCAGAGTCGCTACCGCCTCCTTAGACCAAACTGTCAAGGTGAGACTGAGTTTATCTCACCTGAACAGGTACAACAGTAGAGTTTCTACTGTTTCTTCTTCATCACTTTAACTCTTCTTCATCACGTTGACTCTTCTTCATCACTTTGACTCTTCTTCATCACTTTAACTCTTCTTCATCACGTTGACCCTTCTTCATCACGTTGACCCTTCATCACGTTGACCCTTCTTCATCACGTTGACCCTTCATCACTTTAACTCTTCTTCATCACTTTAACTCTTCATCACGTTGACTCTTCTTCATCACTTTGACTCTTCTTCATCACGTTGACTCTTCTTCATCACGTTGACTCTTCTTCATCACGTTGACTCTTCTTCATCACGTTGACTCTACTTCATCACGTTGACTCTACTTCATCACGTTGACTCTACTTCATCACGTTGACTCTACTTCATCACGTTGACTCTACTTCATCACGTTGACTCTTCTTCATCACTTTAACTCTTCTTCATCACTTTAACTCTTCATCACGTTGACTCTTCTTCATCACTTTGACTCTTCTTCATCACGTTGACTACTTCATCACGTTGACTCTACTTCATCACGTTGACTCTTCTTCATCACTTTGACTCTTCTTCATCACTTTGACTCTTCTTCATCACGTTGACTCTACTTCATCACGTTGACTCTACTTCATCACGTTGACTCTACTTCATCACGTTGACTCTTCTTCATCACGTTGACTCTTCTTCATCACGTTGACTCTACTTCATCACGTTGACTACTTCATCACGTTGACTCTACTTCATCACGTTGACTCTACTTCATCACGTTGACTCTACTTCATCACGTTGACTCTTCTTCATCACGTTGACTCTTCTTCATCACGTTGACTCTTCTTCATCACGTTGACTCTACTTCATCACGTTGACTACTTCATCACGTTGACTCTTCTTCATCACGTTGACTCTTCTTCATCACGTTGACTCTACTTCATCACGTTGACTCTACTTCATCACGTTGACTCTTCTTCATCACGTTGACTCTTCTTCATCACGTTGACCCTTCTTCATCACGTTGACTCTTCTTCATCACGTTGACTCTTCTTCATCACGTTGACTCTTCTTCATCACGTTGACCCTTCTTCATCACGTTGACCCTTCTTCATCACGTTGACTCTTCTTCATCACGTTGACTCTTCTTCATCACGTTGACTCTTCTTCATCACGTTGACTCTTCTTCATCACGTTGACCCTTCTTCATCACGTTGACTCTTCTTCATCACGTTGACTCTTCTTCATCACGTTGACTCTTCTTCATCACTTTAACTCTTCATCACGTTGACTCTTCTTCATCACTTTGACTCTTCTTCATCACGTTGACTCTACTTCATCACGTTGACTCTTCTTCATCACTTTGACTCTTCTTCATCACTTTGACTCTTCTTCATCACTTTGACTCTTCTTCATCACGTTGACTCTACTTCATCACGTTGACTCTACTTCATCACGTTGACTCTACTTCATCACGTTGACTCTACTTCATCACGTTGACTCTACTTCATCACGTTGACTCTACTTCATCACGTTGACTCTACTTCATCACGTTGACTCTACTTCATCACGTTGACTCTTCTTCATCACTTTAACTCTTCTTCATCACGTTGACTCTACTTCATCACGTTGACTACTTCATCACGTTGACTCTACTTCATCACGTTGACTCTACTTCATCACGTTGACTCTTCTTCATCACGTTGACTCTTCTTCATCACGTTGACTCTTCTTCATCACGTTGACTCTACTTCATCACGTTGACTCTACTTCATCACGTTGACTCTTCTTCATCACTTTGACTCTACTTCATCACGTTGACTCTACTTCATCACGTTGACTCTACTTCATCACGTTGAGTCTTCTTCATCACGTTGACTCTTCTTCATCACGTTGACTCTTCTTCATCACGTTGACCCTTCTTCATCACGTTGACTCTTCTTCATCACGTTGACTCTTCTTCATCACGTTGACTCTTCTTCATCACGTTGACCCTTCTTCATCACGTTGACCCTTCTTCATCACGTTGACTCTTCTTCATCACGTTGACCCTTCTTCATCACGTTGACTCTTCTTCATCACGTTGACTCTTCTTCATCACGTTGACTCTTCATCACGTTGATTCTTTCTGAAACCTTCAGACAAGTCAAACAAACCTCTTTTACCTGTTTCTGTCTCTTTCCTTCATTAAAAACTCTTCATCATAAGTGTGACTATCTGAGAGGCACATACCTCTGCACCGTCTGATGGTCATGAAGACAGTCGGTCTTCCAGCAGCAGTTTCATAACAAGCTCATTCATCAACTGAACTAGCTTTCGGTCTGAAGAACTTAGTTTTCCGTCCGAGATATTTGAATCTTTATTTCTTTGTTGAAAGCTGCTGTACTGATAAAGTTTGTGTTCCAGTGTGAACTGTCTAAATCTGAATCAGGATCCAACTGGATCAGTAGCAGAGACCTGGATCCAAACTGATTATATTGCTACAACTGACTCAGAGTTGAATAAAAGGTTAATAAAAGAAAAAAAGGAGCGACCGACAAATCAGACACGAGACAGAAGAGACAACTGTCCCCCAAATCCAGTTGGACCGTGCACACGTGCAGATGTCTCCTCGTCCCTGTGGGGGTGTGAGTGTAGACAAAACACCGACGTAAAACTGTAACTCTTTGATCATCTCGGTTCATTTATCATTATTCATTTAGCATGGAGCTCTTCCATCATATATGAATATTGATCAAATGTGTTTATTCCTCATGCTGGTCACCAGCCTGGCTCCTCCTCCTCACGCTGATCACCAGCCTGCTCACACACTGCTGTGGGATGCATTCCACTCCTCAAGCAGGATTTGTCGCAACTCAGCCAACGTGGTTGTGTTGGTCACTCTGGCAGGAACAGCTCGTCACACAAGTGTTCACTTGGGTTGAGGTCAGGACTACTGGCAGGACATTCCATCCTCTCTACTCCCACATTCTGGAGGTCGTCTCTGATGGACCGCTCTGTGGGGGCGAGTTTCTTCATCTTGGAGGATGGAGTTCGGTCCCAGACTGTGGAGAAATGGGATTGCCACCGGTTGCAGAATCTCATCTCGATATCTCTCTGCATTGAGATTAGGGCTGCAACAACGAATCGATAAAATCGATAATCGATTATTAAAAGGGTTGGCAACGAATTTCATTATCGATTCGTTGTGTCGCGCGATTATTACGCCACTCAATAAGTCGCGGAGATGTTTGAGTATAAAAATAAAGAAGAGCAGAGTGGAGGTAGAGGAAAGACCATCGGAGAGACCGTAACGTTGTTCTGAAACACACGGCGGAGGCAGAGAAATCAGTACGACCTAATGCCGTGTTCACACCAAACGCCAGTCTTGCCGGGGACTATTTGTGTTCATTGGCGCTGGTTGCGCCGGAGAGAGGGCGGGGCTTATCGCCATGAAAGCCGCTCAACTGTCCGCCATTAACCATGGAAAAAATAACCTCTATTTCTGCTTAGTACGTTGTGAAAGTCACAGATATCCCGGGAAACTAAATGCCGTCATGTCTGGTTCATAATATTGTTCAGAGGAGCTCCGTGGATTTTATCGAGCTGTATTCACTGTCTAGCAAGCCACACGTCGCTGTTTACTCCAGCTGTAGGAACACTAAATAAACTGATTGGCTGTGATTTAACGGCAATAAACCGACAAAAAGGGACTCCGAAATAACTACGTAATGATGCTGATTTGTAGGCTACTTGTCTTCTCAATGGAGCTCTGATGGATCGGTGCTAGGCTATGCTAACATTGTAGCAGCTCCACCAGCACTCAATAACGTCATGTAGACGTAAATACAGCAGCGTCTGTTCATTGTTTGTACCATATGGTTTACACACACATGTATACACATAGTTTGGTCCGGTCTCTGTTGATATGAGGTGTCGTAGAGCTCTGGGTGAACACAGACGGCTACAGGATTTATTTCCTGATTCAACAACGTAAACATGTTGGAGTCCTTGATGAGGAGGAAGGGAGTTCAACAGCAGGGTAAATCACTACAGAATCCTACTTTAGTTCCGTTTTGAAGTGAGGAACCTAACGTCCCTCCAGTAGCTCTTCTGGTGCTGGTGTTTACTCGTTGTCCAGCTTGACATGCTATTTTTTTCATTTTTTTTCATTGTCGTCAGAGTCCATAGATAGATAAGGTTCATCTTTAAGTTCATATAACTTCTCCAAACTACTGTCCAGCTACACTCCAGCTTCAAGGAGCAGACAGTTTGTTGATGGGTCTCTCTATAACACTTGTTCTGGTTTTAACTAGGACACTGCGGACTAGTCCTTTACTTCCTTGCATGGTCTTTAGAATCCGTCCTAGCACCCAGGAGTTTCTAGGAGCCGAATCATCCACAATAACAACGAGGTCTCCAGGTAGAAAGTTCCTTCCACTTATTTCGCTGTTGCATGATTGGAAGGTATTCCCTGACCCATCTTCTCCAGAAAAGGTCAGCCAGATATTGTACCCGTCTCCTTCTAGATTACATGTCCTCTTTCTTGAATATTCCTGAAGGCATGACGGGGTTTGTTTTGATTAGAAGCAAATAATTAGCCGTTAAAGGTTCCACATCATTCAAGTTATTTGTTATTGTTGCGATTGGTCTATCATTCATTATAGCTTCCACCTCGCATCAGGCTGTCTGCAAGGCCTCATCATCCAGAACTTGTTCTTTCACCACGAAGCACAGAATTTTCTTTAGTGACTTAATTAGTCTCTCCCATACGCCTCCGTGGTGAGCACCTGCTGCTGGGTTAAATATCCACTCCATTCCTTCTTGGAGTAGATTTCTTTGGATTTTGTCATGATTTAGTTATTTTAATGATCGTCCCAGCTCCTTTTGTGCACCAACAACATTTGTACCTTGATCCGATCTGATGGTTTTTACAGTACCTCTGCGACATAGAAATCTGCATATTGCATTGATGCAGGAGTTGGTGTCCAAACTACTAGCCACCTCAAGATGGATTGCCCGGCTAGTCAGGCATGTAAAGATCACACCCCACTGTTTTACATTGGTCCGACCTCGCTTTATCTCAAAAGGTCCAAAATAGTCCATGCCAACTGAAGTGAAAGGTGGCAGATCCTGTGGAAGATCTGCCATTTTTTGCTCTCCTACTTTAGACTGCATTCATCTGCAGAAAACACGATGATCTTTCGTGCTGAAGAATTTGCAGAGGACATCCAGTATTTCTGTCCTAGTTTCGAGAGCATATGATTTCTTCCAGGATGACCAACTTGGGTGTGTATGTATTTTAGGATGACCTCGCATATGTGGGATTTTTTGGGTAAGATTATGGGATTCTTAGCACATACTGGCATAGTTAATCTGTTAATCCTTCCCCCCACTCTCAGGACACCTTCATCTAGGGTGGGATCCATTTTTAATATAGGGCTCTCTTTTCTGCAGTGTTTTCCCTTTTCCAGGAGGGAAATTTCCAGAGCAAAGTGTTGCTGTTGCTCAAATGCATATATGGCCTTTTCAGCATTCTTTTATATCTTTCACCGTCAGATCTGCACTGAATGGCACCTTTAGCTTTATGGCACGTTCCTTCAGTGATTTATCATTACTCGGCAGCAATCCAGTATTTGTCATCTCCAAGAGCAATCTTTTCAACGTCAATATCCAAGCTACAGCTTTTTCAGGTTTTTCCAGTCCGAGTAGTACTCAATCAGCTTACTGGTGGCACTTTTTCCCTCAATGCTCGTTGTGTTCACGATCACATCCCTTTTCACTTCGGGATCATCCGACGAAAGTGAACTTTGTGATGTTTTATCTGGGTTCTTAGGCCACTGATTTTTTGTTTGTCTTTAAATTTCCACATTTATGTATTCTTTTATATATATATATTTTTTATGGCACTGCTGTGTCTCCAACTTCTCTGAGATGTTGGTTTACAAAATGTCTGTCTGTCCGTCTGTCTGACCAGGTGTGGGAGTTGTCCTCAGGTGAGCTGCTCCTGTCCGTCCTGTTTGATGTGGAGATCATGTCTGTGACCTTTGACCCCTGCGAGTACTTCCTGTTCTGTGGAGGCAGTGACGGAAACATTTTCCAGGTGTCTCTGTGCAGCCAGGTGAGTCTCACTCTTTACTTGTACATCCTCCATTTTAACACACTACCATCCTACATCCTATAAAAAAGTGTTAATTTTGTTTTCTGACAAACTATATCATCCTTCAAAAATACATCCTACAAACTTCAAACTACATCCTACAATCTACATCTTACAAACTATATCATCCTTCAAAATACAAACAGTTCGACAAGCCACAAACTTCATCCTACAAACTTCATCCTACTACAAACTATCATCCATTAAAATACGAACTTCATCCCACAAACTTCATCCAACAAACTTCATCCTACAAACTATATCATCCATCAAAATACGAACAACATCCTACAAACTACATCTTACGAACCACATCCTACAAACTACATCTTACAAACTACATCTTACGAACTATCATCCTTCAAAATACAAATTGTTCTACAAGCCACAAACTACATCCTACAAACTATCATCCATTAAAATACAAACTTCATCCAACAAACTTCATCCTACAAACTATATCATCCATCAAAATACGAACCACATCCTACAAACTACATCTTACGAACTACATCCTACAAACTACATCTTACGAACTATCATCCTTCAAAATACAAATGTAGAACAATTTGTATTTTGAAGCCACAAACTACATCCTACAAACTATCATCCATCAAAATACAAACTACATCCTACAAACTACATCTTTTACGAACTATATCCTACAAACTACATCCTACAAACTACATCCTACAAACTATCATCCATCAAAATACAAACTACATCTTTTACGAACTACATCCTACAAACTACATCCTACAAACTACGTATTTTACGAACTACATCCTACAAACTACATCCTACAAACTATATCATCCATCAAAAGAAAGTGAAGGTTTTCAGTCAATATCAAATAAAACAGAGTCTGATGAATAATCAAAGTTGTGATGTCAATTTATTTGCCTGCAGGCAAAGGGAGCAGAGTTCACAGACACGTATCGCAAAGTCTTGTGAGAAATGCCCCCAGAATCATCTCCGTACATGTTTATTTATACCCTCAGTAAGAGAAAGGAGACAGAGAAGGGAGGGGGGGGACAAGTGGGGGACAAGTGGGGGACAAGTCATACGTGTGCACTGTGCATCAATGTCTGGAACATGTCCTCTGCAATACAGGAAGGCGCCTCATTCTCTGCCGCTGCCATATATGGCGAGCAGATGTTTTGTTCTGTGCTATTGTCCAAAATGGATCGTTTTATGTCACAGCGGGCGCTTTCCTCTTACAGAAACTATGCAGAGACCATGTTAAAACATATTTTACCGTTACACTGCATCTTACAATCTACAAACTACATCCTACAAAAGACAAACTACAAACTTCATCCTACAAACTACAGCCTTTGGAAAAGATCTGACTGTGTGGAGTTGAGTTACATCAGTATATATGTATGTATATATGTATGTATATATGTGTGTGTGTGTGTGTGTGTGTGTGTGTGTGTGTGTGTGTGTGTGTGTGTGTGTGTGTGTGTGTGTGTGTGTGTGTGTGTGTGTGTGTGTGTGTGTGTGTGTGTTGTGTATATGTATATATGCGCGTGTGTGTATATGTATATATGCGCGTGTGTGTATATGTATATATGCGCGTGTGTGTATATGTATATATGCGCGTGTGTGTATATATATATACATGCGCGTGTGTGTATACGTGTGTGTGTATATATGTGTATACGTGTGTGTGTATATATGTGTATACGTGTGTGTATACGTGTGTGTGTATATATGTGTATACGTGTGTGTGTGTATAAATGTGTATACGTGTGTGTGTGTGTGTGTGTGTGTATATATATATATATATATATGTGTGTATGTATATGTGTGTGTATGTATATGTGTGTATATATGTATGTGTATATATATGTATGTATGTATAATATACATACATACATATATATACACATACACATATACATACATATACATTGTATATGTATGTATATGTGTGTATGTATATATGTATATATGTGTATGTATGTTTTCAGACTTCTCTTCTCTCCGACTTGTCCTGATCAGTAATTGATGTCATTTAAAGGAATCCCTCAAAACATTTTGAGATGGCCAATTAAAACAAGAAACAGGCTATACGTTAAAGAGGACCTGAACTGGAAACTGTTTGTGTCGATATAGAAGTGTTTGAACTGTTTTTGTTTCATCTGCAGAGTCTTAGTTGGGACAAATCGTTCCAGTCAGGCAACGACGGGAACCAGGTCTTCAAAGGACACAGGTGAGACGTTTATTCCATTCATATCAGTCACCTCTGAACATTTTAAGGTGACCGTGGTACAACGATCAGAGAGTCACAGAGACAAAAAAGATAGTGGAAAGATTTTTTTTCCATCAGTTTGAATCCTTTTCAAAATTGTCTTGTAATTTGATCTGAAGTCATTTAAAGCCTCAGTAGATTCAAATAGTCTTGTGATCTGATCTGAAGTCAGTCTGAATGTCTCAGGAACTTGGTGACGTGTCTGTCGGTGTCCATGGATGGGACTCTCCTCCTCTCTGGTTCACATGATGAGACTGTTAGACTCTGGGACGTCCAAAGCAAACAGAGCATCCGCTGCCTCGCCCACAAAGGTAAGCCCCGCCCCCCTCCATGACATCTCAATGACAAAAACACAAACCATCAATTAAATTGATTTTGTTTAGCCCAAAATCACAAATTCTCCTCAGAGTTCTTGAGAGTCTACACATACAACATCCTCTGTCCTTTGACCCTCACATCAGAACAGGATGAAGTGTGATGTCATGTGTATAGAATGAACAGCATAATGCTGCGTTCACACCAAACGCGGCACAAATTATTCGCGCGAGTAGATTACCGGTACACACAAAGTCTATGCACAGACGCGATGAGACTGGCGCGGCGTGATTGACACGAATTCGCCCCAAACGCCAAATCGCCCCGTATTCAACTTCTGCGAAATAATCGCGTGGCGCGACAGCCTATCAGCGTTGAGTTACTCCCCCCGTCATCAGTGGCTTCCTGCCGCTGTTGAATCAGGAAATAAATCCTGTAGCCGTCTGTGTTCACCCAGAGCTCTACGATACCTCATATCAACAGAGACCGGACCAAACTATGTGTATACATGTGTATGTGTAAACCATATGGTACAAACAATGAATAGACGCTGCCGTATTTACGTCTACATGACGTTATTGAGTGCTGGTGGAGCTGCTACAATGTTAGCATAGCATAGCACCGATCCATCAGAGCTCCATTGAGAAGACAAGTAGCCTACAAATCGGCATCATTATGTAGTTATTTCGGAGTCCCTTTTTTTCAGTTTATTGCCGTTGAATCACAGCCAAATCAGTTTATTTAGTGTTCCTACAGCTGTAGTAAACAGCGACGTGTGGCTTGCTAGACACAGTGAATACAGCTCGATAAAATCCATGGAGCTCCTCTGAACAATATTATGAATCAGACATGACGGCGTTTAGTTTCCGGGGATATCTGAGACTTCCACAACGTACTAAGCAGAAATGGAGGTTATTTTTTTTCATGGTTAATGGCGGACAGTTGAACGGCTTTCAGGACGATAAGCCCCGCCCCCTCTCCGGAGCGTCCAGCTCGATTCACGCGAATGAACACTGGTCCCCGGCGTTTTGACCGGCAGCGCGATTGACGCGAATATGCGGCGCGATGAATTCGCGCCGCATATTCGCGTCAGAGTCACAGAGTCGCGTCAGTCACAACACATTCAATGCATATGACAGAAATTATTCATCGAATTAAATGAGTAAGTAGAATAATGATGGAAACATTATGACGACTAATGATAACAGCAGAAGTGGATATAGTAGAATAATAATAAAATAAGTAATGGCATCAGTAAAAGTAACAGTAATGTGACTAATAATAATGATGATAGTATCAGTGGGTGTCAGCAGGACCAGGGTCCAGATAAAACCAGGATCTATGTAAACCTTTAAGGAGAGAAAACAAAGACTCTGAGGAAGAAGCAAAGTCAGTAGTGTGCGTTAATGGTATCAGTAATAGAATCAGAATCAGAAACCGTTTATTGCCATTGTATGTTGAACATACAAGGAATTTGACATGACGGGAGGTGCGCAACATATAACAATCAACAACAATCGGCAATGCAAAGTACAAACACTTTTACAGAAAATTTACAGAAAATATAAGATAAAGTAAAATATACAATAAAGTGGAATATAGGATAAAGTGAAATATAAAATAAAGTGAAGTCGAGTGCACAAGCGGACAGGTAACGGGACTATAAACCAGTGAGATGCGAGTGTAGTGAGATGTGAGTGTAGTGTGAAAGTGTCTAGCGTAATAGAAGGGATGTGCGGGGGAGTGATCGGTGGGAATTTGTCCTGGGGATGACAGAGTCAGTGGGGGTCCCGGGCTCTGTTAATGAGCCCAACTGCCGACGGGAAGAAACTGTTCATGTGTCGTGAGGTCTTGGTCCTGATGGACCTCAGCCTCCTGCCAGATGGAAGGGGCTCCAACAGTTCATGTGCAGGGTGAGCGGGGTCAGCTCCAATCCTTCTTGCTCGCTTCAGGGTTCTTAAAGTCTTAAAGTCCTGGAGGGACGGCAGATTGCAGCCGATCACCTTCTCAGCAGAGCGGATGATGCGCTGCAGTCTGCCCTTGTCCTTGGCTGTGGCTGCAGCGTACCAGACCGTGATGGAGGAGCAGAGGATGGACTCGATTATGGCTGTGTAGAAATGCACCAACATTGTCTTTGGCAGGTTGAACTTCTTCAGCTGCCTCAGGAAGTACATCCTCTGCTGGGCCTTCTTGGTGATTGAGCTGATGTTGAGCGCCCACTTGAGGTCCTGGGATATGATGGAGCCCAGGAAGCGGAAGGACTCCACCACGTCGACGGGGGAGTCACACAGGGTGATAGGGGCTGGTGGGGCTACGGTCTTCCTGAAATCCACAACCATCTCCACTGTCTTTAGAGCGTTGAGCTCTAGGTTGTTCAGACCGCACCGGGTCACCAGATGGTCAGTCTCCCACCTGTAGGCGGACTCATCCCCACCAGAGATGAGTCCAATGAGGGTGGTGTCATCCGCGAACTTCAGGAGCTTGACGGACTGGTGACTGGAGGTGCAGCTGTTGGTGTACAGGGAGAAGAGAAGAGGGGAAAGAACGCAGCCTTGGGGGGAACCGGTGCTGATGGTCCTGGAGGATGAGACGTGCTGCTTCCTGTCAGACAGGAAGTCTGTGATCCACTTGCAGGTGGAGCCGGGCACCTGCAGCTGGGAGAGCTTTTCATGCAGCAGAGACGGGATGATAGTGTTGAAAGCAGAGCTGAAGTCCACAAACAGGATCCTGGCGTAGGTTCCTGGGGAGTCCAGATGCTGGAGGATGAAGTGATGGGCCATGTTGACTGCGTCATCTACAGATCTGTTGGCTCTGTAGGCGAACTGCAGGGGGTCCAGGAGTGGGTCGGTGAGGGTTTTTAGGTGGGACAGGACAAGGCGCTCAAAAGACTTCATGACCACAGAGGTCAGGGCGACGGGCCTGTAGTCACTAAGTCCTGTGATCCTTGGTTTTTTAGGGACAGGGATGATGGTGGAGACCTTGAAGCAGGCTGGTATGTGACAAGTCTCCAGGGAGGTGTTGAAAATGTCTGTAAACACCGGAGACAGCTGGTCAGCACAATACTTCAGGGTGGAGGGGGAGATCAAGTCTGGGCCGGCTGCTTTGCGGGGGTTCTGTTTTTTAAAGAGCCTGTTTACATCTCTCTCCTGAATAGAGAGAGTCGTCACTGGGGGTGGGGGGGGTGCTGGAATGGGTGGTACAGAGGTATGGGCCCCTGCTGAGCCGGGGGAGGGGGGGGCTGGTTGATGGGGCTGAGGGGGATGGAGTCAGGACTGTCCCATTGTCTTTCAAAGCGGCAGCAGTAGTCATTCAGCTCGTCTGCCAGGCGGAGGTCGTTCATGGAGTGGGGGGTTTTGGGCTTGTAGTTGGTGATCTGTCTGAGACCTCTCCAGACAGAAGCAGAGTCATTGGCTGAGAACTGATGTTGCAGTTTCTCAGAGTACAGTCGTTTAGCGTCTCTCACTGCCTTGCTAAACCTGTATTTCGACTCTTTGTACAAGTCCTTGTCCCAACTCTTAAAGGCCTGATCTTTTTGCAGCCTTATGCTGCGTTCACACCGGTCGCGTTGATTTTTTGACGCACTACAAAATCGCGTCCAACGCACCGCCGGTCGTGTTCACACCAAACGCCGCAAAATCGCTCCGTGCCGGAGAGGGGGTGTGGTTTATCGTCCTGGAAGCCGTTCACCTGGCCGTCATTTCTTTCCGCTATCAACCGTGAAAGGAATAAGGACAATTGCTGCTTTGTACGTGTTGTGGAAGTCCCTCAAACGTCAGAATGCCAAACGCCGGCATGTCTGGTTCATAATATTGTTCAGAGGAGCTCCGTGGATTGTATCGAGCTGTATTCACTGTGTCTAGCAAGCCACAGGTCGCTGTTTACTACAGCTGTAGGAACACAAAATAAACTGATTTGGCTGTGATTCAACGGCAATAAACCGACAAAAAGGGACTCCGAAATAACTACGTAATGATGCCGATTTGTACTTGTCTTCTCCGACAAAAAGGGACTCCGAAATAACTACGTAATGATACCGATTTGTACTTGTCTTCTCCGACAAAAAGGGACTCCGAAATAACTACATAATGATGCCGATTTGTACTTGTCTTCTCCGACAAAAAGGGACTCCGAAATAACTACGTAATGATACCGATTTGTACTTGTCTTCTCCGACAAAAAGGGACTCCGAAATAACTACGTAATGATACCGATTTGTAGGCTACTTGGCCACTTGGCTACTTGAGCACACGAAGAAAGAATGAGTGAGAGAGAGAGAGAGAGAGAGAAAGAATGAGTGAGTGAGTGAGTGAGAGAGAGAGAGAGAGAGAGAGAGAAAAGAATGAGTGAGTGAGAGAGAGGGAGGAAAGAATGAGTGAGTGAGAGAGAGAGAGAGAGACCTCTAAAGATCCCTAAGACCTGAATGACTGTATGAGAGAGACACAGAGAGAGAGGGAGAGGAGTGTATGTGCGCGTGTGTCTGTGAGTCTGTGTGTTTATCAACATCACTAATTGGCTCAATCGCGAACACCTGTGTGCCTGAAGCCATTTGAAAATATTCTCCATAGAGATCCTATTGAAAAAATAAAAAGCTTAATAATTCAAAAAGTTTAAAGGTTAGAAATATAAAAAGTCATAGCACCCCTCTGGTGAAAGAGCTGAACATTTTAATAGTTGAACGGTTTCTGTAGCTTAAAAAATGAAGGAGGAGAAGCGTTGCGACGGAAGAAATAGAAGTTGAATAAAGAAACAGTAGGATAACAATAGTTGGAATGCTTAACAGCATTCCAACAACTAGAAAATGCATTTCCTGCTGAAAATGCGTTGGAAAGCTGAAATTAATTGTGAAAAAATTGCTGAAAATTAAGAAATGGGAGACTATCTGTCTGAAAAATGTTGAAGCCCGAAAGCATTTAAACTGCACTGCTGAAAAACCTTCTAGTTGAAATGTCTAACTATGGTGTCTGTAGCTGAAAGTATGAGGAAGAAGAAGGCTTTGAAAGTTGAAGTATAACAGGATTTGAAGATTTTCTCCATAGAGATCCCATTCAAAAGAAAATTGCAAAAAGCTTAATTCAAAAAGTTTAAAGATTACAAATATGAAAAGTCAAAGCACCCCTCTCTTGAAAGAGCTGAACATTTTGATATTTGAACAATTTCTGTAGCTTAAACAAATTTCAGAAGTAGTAGAAGTTGTAGTTGAAGTATTATTAGTAGTAGAAGTATTAGTAGCATTAGAATAAGTAGCAGTAGTGATATTTGTAATAGTAGTAGTAGAAGTCGTAGTTGTAGTAGAAGTATCATTCGTAGTAGAAGTATTAGTATTTAGAAGAAGTATTAGTATTTAGAAGAAGTAGTAGCCTAGTATCAGTAGTAGTAGTAATAGCTGTAGTAGTGGTCGTAGTATTTAATATAACAGTAGTAGTAGTAGTAAAAGTAATGGCAGTATTTAAGATAAGATAAGATAATCCTTTATTAGTCCCTCAGTGGGGAAATTGCAGGATTACAGCAGCATTGCTCACAGCAAATAAAATAAAAGATAAAAATCAAGTAATATAACTAAACAGTAAACAGTAAAACAGTAATAAAATAGGACAGTAAAGAAGAGTATTAAATATTTTTAAAAAAGTAGCAGTAGTAGTAGTTGTCGCAGTATTAGTAAGAGCATTCATTATTTCAACAAAAAAGCCTAATTTTGAGCTTAATGTTTACATACAGTTAATCCATGGGGCTTTTATTTTGAAAGGGTGGGGCTGGGTGGGGGAGGGAGGGGGAGAGGATACATAATCATAATGTCTGACACACATAAACAGAGGTTATTAAATGACAGGCTTCATCACAAGCAGTTCAGTTAGAATTCACTCTCTGGGGCTTTTATTTTGAAATGGGGTGTGGGGGAGAAGGGGAGAGGAGACAGAATCATAATGTTAGATAAACACAAACCGGTTATTAAATGACAGGCTCATCACAAGCATTTCAGTTAGGATTCATTCTGTGGGGCTTTTATTTTAAAATGGTGTGTGTGTGTGTGTGGGGGGGGGGGGGGTGGAGGAGGGGGGAAAGACCTCTAAAGATCCCTAAGACCTGAATGACTGTATGAGAGAGAGACACAGAGAGAGAGAGAGAGGAGTGTATGTGCGCGTGAGTCTGTGTGTTTATCAACATCACTAATTGGCTCAATCGCAAACACCTGTGTGCCTGAAGCCATTTCATGGAGATAAAACAGGGAAACACCTCTCAAACAAATCATCAAAACTCCCATAACCGTAGCTCTTATTGCTCCGATATTAATAATTGAGAGGAAGAATGAGTTGAAGAACAGATCCTGTAAAAATTGTGTCTGTAGTGTAAAAAATGTGGCTTAACTGGCGATCTAGAAATGGGGTACCGTGTTCTGTGGAAGATGTTTTTGAAGCAAAATTTAACATTGGTCTCTATGGAGCAGAAAGTTGGTTTTCCTCTCAATTAACGGCTTCTGTGTCAAATGTGTAAATCTGTGGGATTCCACAGTAATTTTTCTATGACAAGGACAAGATTAGCTACTTCTACATCCAGAAATTATGCATGAAGAGTGAAGATTGTGGACACAGTGGCAAAACACAAATGTTTTTTTCACAAGAATCTCAAGCTGCTCTTCACTCTAGCGGTGACATCAAGCACTCTAAGCGCCGCAATACACACCCATTATAAAGTCAGAAAAGGGCTGAAAAATCATAAAAGTTAAATTGCTGCAGTTCAAAAAGTTAAAAAGATATCAAAAAGCTGAATCATGTGGCAATAGTTCAGGGTTTTCTCAACATTGTAAAGTTGAAATGGTGTCTGTAGCTGAAAGTATGAGGAAGTTGAAGGATTTGAAAGTTGAAGAAGTTTAAAAGGATTTGAAAATATTCTCCATAGAGATCCCATTGAAAATAAAAAGCTTAATAATTCAAAAAGTTTAAAGGTTAGAAATATGAAAAGTCATAGCACCCCTCTGGTGAAAGAGCTGAACAGTTTAATAGTTGAACGGTTTCTGTAGCTTAAAATATGAAGGAGAAGAAGAGGTGGGACGGAAGAAATAGAAGTTGAATAAAGATTCGAAGAACAATAGTTGGAATGCTTAACAGCATTCCAACAATAATGATAATAGTGATAGTAGCAGTAGGTGTCAGCAGTCTGTGTTTTGACTGTCTGGTGACCTCAAGAGGAAATGACCCTAGCCCTCATCAACAGCTTCCTGTTTCATGGTGAATAATGTGTTGAGCATCATCAAGGTCTTCACCTTACACGGACTAAATGTGAGGGTGATCTGCTTAACCTGCAAAGAGTAGTATGCCAAATGTAACTTCCTGTTGCCAGGAGGTGGCGCTATGTCTGTGTGTATATATAATGTATATAATCATAATGTAACGGTAAGAATTATAACAAATGTAAACTGGGTCAGAAACCTCACCTCTGGTCAGACTTCTGCTACTGCTAAAAAAAGCCTTCTGGCTCTCACACGCCTTCATAATAAGAGCCATTTAGCCCCTGCACAATAAAAGCCCTGCAGCCGCATCAGTGCATCTGCATTGTCGTGTTATTGATGTGTTGATCTGCATCTATATCAAGTAGTTTTTCGATGTGTTGATTACATTAGTCATTTAGCAGACGCTTTTATCCAAAGCGACTTACAATAAGTGTATTCAACATCGGTATTCAAGAGAACTACGAGTCACCAGAAGTAATAAGTGCATCTCCTTTGTTAAACAAGCATCTAAGAGCATAAACCAGAGCCAACGTACAGTGCAGAAACAAACGAATGCAATAAGTGCCACAAACTAGTATGAATATAGTAAGTGGTGAGTGAAGGCTCAGGGTAGGCCTTCTTGAAGAGGTGAGTCTTCAGCCTGATGAAAGATGGGCAGCGACTCTGCTGTCCTGACGTCAGTGGGGAGTTCATTCCACCACTGAGGGGCCAGGACAGGAAACAGCCGCGACCGGGGGAACCGATCGCCCCGAGGCAGCAGAGCGAAGAGGTCGGGCGGGGGTGTAGTGCTTGACCATGGCCTGGAGATAGGAAGGAGCTGTTCCTTTCACTGCCCTGTAGGCTAGCACCAGAGTCTTAACCTGGATGCTCTTACAGGGAGCCAGTGTAGAGAACGGAGAAGGCAAGTTGTGGGAGAACTTGGGGCGATTGAACACCAGGCGAGCTGCAGCTTTCTGGACAAGCTCCAGAGGTCTGATGGCCGAGGCTCGGGCAAGTAGTGAGTTGCCGTAGTCCAGGCGGGAGATGACAATATCAAATATAAACTAGAGTTTATTCTGTGATCTGTCTTCACTCTGGTGTTAAACTCAGTCAGTCAGTCCGATCGGCTGCAGCGTCCAATCACATGACTGATGAACAATGAGGGGGCGTGTCGGCCGTTGAAACACTTCCTGGAAGTCTGTTCTCGTGGTTCCTTGCTCACAGCTCCTCCGAGGTCCCTCTTCCCTCCTCCATCCTCAGAGCAGAAATAAGAGCTTTACGGCCGTCAACTTCCGGTTCAAGCGAGGAGCGAGGAAATGACAATGAAGAGACTTGGGATGTACCCCAGGTGCTGTGTTCAGGTGCGTAGCTGCAGAGGAGGTGTTGTGGTCAGGTGCTGTGTTCAGGTGCGTAAGCTGCAGAGGAGGTGTTGTGGTCAGGTGCTGTGTTCAGGTGCGTAGCTGCAGAGGAGGTGTTGTGGTCAGGTGCTGTGTTCAGGTGCGTAGCTGCAGAGGAGGTGTTGTGTTCAGGTGCTGTGTTCAGGTGCGTAGCTGCAGAGGAGGTGTTGTGGTCAGGTGCTGTGTTCAGGTGTGTAGCTGCAGAGGAGGTGTTGTGGTCAGGTGCTGTGTTCAGGTGCGTAGCTGCAGAGGAGGTGTTGTGTTCAGGTGCTGTGTTCAGGTGCGTAGCTGCAGAGGAGGTGTTGTGTTCAGGTGCTGTGTTCAGGTGCGTAGCTGCAGAGGAGGTGTTGTGTTCAGGTGCTGTGTTCAGGTGCGTAGCTGCAGAGGAGGTGTTGTGGTCAGGTGCTGTGTTCAGGTGTGTAGCTGCAGAGGAGGTGTTGTGTTCAGGTGCGTAGCTGCAGAGGAGGTGTTGTGTTCAGGTGCGTAGCTGCAGAGGAGGTGTTGTGGTCAGGTGCTGTGTTCAGGTGTGTAGCTGCAGAGGAGGTGCTGTGTTCAGGTGCGTAGCTGCAGAGGAGGTGTTGTGGTCAGGTGCTGTGTTCAGGTGTGTAGCTGCAGAGGAGGTGCTGTGTTCAGGTGTGTAGCTGCAGAGGAGGTGCTGTGTTCAGGTGCGTAGCTGCAGGGTTAGGGTTAGGACACAGAGGAGGTGTTTCCTCTCAGTGTGTTGGCAGCTCTTCTCTCTGATTCATGGCTCCTCGTTGGACCACGGTTAGACCATTAGTGTAATTCTAGCAGTCGGGGGGGCGTGTCCTCAGCCTTCAGCTCTGTTTGTGTCCTCGTCTTGTCTCCTTGTCTCTGTCAGAGACTGTTAATGAGCTGCAGGTGAAGGGTCGGCGTTCTGCTCAAGGACACTTGGGCAGGACAGACAGCTGAAGTTTGACGTCTTCATTTAGAGAAACATCCACACATTAAAGAGACGTTTACTCTTTGATATGAACAACTGACATTTGACGTTTGTACTATTTAACTTTACTTCTGCTGCATTTATTGTACAAAGCCATGCGAGAGGCTTTGCTTACTTTGTAAATCTCCTCTTAATGAATTTAAAACTGTGTTGGACCGTCTCAGTGAACAGAGTGGACTCGGCCCGTCTACTCTGTTCCACAAGGTCTGCCTCAGTGAGACAGTCTGAGTGAGACAGCAGTGAGCAGGTGTGAACAGACTCACCTGGTGGAGCTTCCTTCAGTATTACAGTAGCAGCACGTTGTAGTTCTCAGTATTAAAGTAACAGCATGTTGTAGTTCTCAGTATTACAGTAGCAGCATGTTGTAGTTCTCAGTATTACAGTAGCAACATGTTTTAGTTCTCGATATTAAAATAGCAGCATCTTGTAGTTCTCGGTATTAACGTAACAGCATGTTGTAGATCTCAGTATTACAGTAGCAGCATGTTGTAGTTCTCAGTATTACAGTAGCAACATGTTTTAGTTCTCGATATTAAAGTAGCAACATGTTGTAGTTCTCTGTATTAACGTAACAGCATGTTGTAGATCTCAGTATTACAGTAGCAGCATGTTGTAGTTCTCAGTATTACAGTAGCAACATGTTGTAGTTCTCAGTATTACAGTAGCAACATGTTTTAGTTCTCGATATTAAAGTAGCAACATGTTGTAGTTCTCGGTATTAACGTAACAGACTCACCTGGTGGAGCTTCCTTCAGTATTACAGTAGCAGCACGTTGTAGTTCTCAGTATTAAAGTAACAGCATGTTGTAGATCTCAGTATTACAGTAGCAGCATGTTGTAGTTCTCAGTATTACAGTAGCAACATGTTTTAGTTCTCGATATTAAAGTAGCAACATGTTGTAGTTCTCGGTATTAACGTAACAGACTCACCTGGTGGAGCTTCCTTCAGTATTACAGTAGCAGCACGTTGTAGTTCTCAGTATTAAAGTAACAGCATGTTGTAGTTCTCAGTATTAAAGTAGCAACATGTTGTAGTTCTCGGTATTAACGTAACACCATGTTGTAGTTCTCGGTATTAATGTAGCAGCATGTTGTAGTTCTCAGTATTACAGTAGCAACATGTTTTAGTTCTCGATATTAAAATAGCAGCATCTTGTAGTTCTCGGTATTAACGTAACAGCATGTTGTAGTTCTCGATATTAAAGTAACAGCATGTTGTAGTTATCGGTATTAAAGTAGCAGCATGTTGTAGTTCTCGGTATTAACATAACGACATGTTGTAGTTCTCGATATTAACGTAACAGCATGTTGTAGTTCTCGGTATTAAAGTAGCGACATGTTGTAGTTCTCGATATTAAAGTAACAGCATGTTGTAGTTCTCTGTATTAACGTAACGGCATGTTGTAGTTCTCGGTATTAACGTAACGGCATGTTGTAGTTATCGGTATTAAAGCAGCGGCATGTTGTAGTTCTCGGTATTAACGTAACGGCATGTTGTAGTTATCGGTATTAAAGCAGCGGCATGTTGTAGTTCTCGGTATTAAAGCAGCGGCATGTTGTAGTTCTCGATATTAAAGCAGCGGCATGTTGTAGTTATCGGTATTAAAGCAGCGGCATGTTGTAGTTCTCGGTATTAAAGCAGCGGCATGTTGTAGTTCTCGGTATTAAAGCAGCGGCATGTTATAGTTCTCGGTATTAAAGTAGCAACATGTTATAGTTCTCGGTATTAAAGTAGCAACATGTTGTAGTTCTCGGTATTAAAGTAGCAGCGTGTTGTAGTTCTCGATGTTAAAGTAACAGCATGTTGTAGTTCTCAATATTAAAATAACATGTTGTAGTTCTCGGTATTAAAGTAGCAACATGTTGTAGTTCTCGGTATTAACGTAACGGCATGTTGTAGTTCTCGGTATTAACGTAACGGCATGTTGTAGTTCTCGGTATTAAAGTAGCGGCATGTTGTAGTTCTCGGTATTAAAGTAGCAACATGTTATAGTTCTCGGTATTAAAGTAGCAGCATGTTGTAGTTCTCGATGTTAAAGTAGCCGCATGTTGTGGTTCTCAATATTAAAATAACAACATGTTGTAGTTCTCGGTATTAAAGTAGCAACATGTTGTAGTTCTCAATATTAAAGAAGCAGCATGTTGTAGTTCTCAGTATTAAAGCAGCAACATGTTGTAGTTCTCGGTATTAAAGCAGCAACATGTTGTAGTTTCTCGGTATTAAAGTAGCAGCATGTTGTAGTTCTCGGTATTAAAGTAGCAACATGTTGTAGTTCTCGGTATTAAAGTAGCAGCATGTTGTAGTTCTCGATGTTAAAGTAGCAACATGTTGTAGTTCTCGATATTAAAATAACAACATAGTTGTAGTTCTCGGTATTAAAGTAGCAACATGTTGTAGTTCTCAATATTAAAGCAGCAGCATGTTGTAGTTCTCGGTATTAAAGTAACAACATGTTGTAGTTCTCAGTGGATCCTTCGGTATTAAAGTAGCAGCGTGTTGTAGTTCTCAGTATTAAAGCAGCCGCATGTTGTAGTTCTCGGTATTACAGTAGCAGCATGTTGTAGTTCTCAGTGGATCCTTCAGTAAGCGTGACTTCGCTCCTTCACTCATTACTGCAAACGGCTTCCTGTCCTCCGGTGGCTCATCCTTAAAGTGATTCTCGAGTTAATCTGAGGGAAATTAATTAATAATTTGAAAAGTCCCCAGACAGGAAGTTGGAGTGACAGCTCCTTCTGATAAGCTGGAAATCAAGAGAATCAAATGTTTTCACGGAAATGAAGTGAAGGCGGAGTGTTGAGTTCAGAACCTCTCGCAGAACTGTGGCAGGCCGCACATCTCCCGCTACCGGCTAAAAGCAGCTGGATCCGGTTTACACTCAAAAAAGTATTTAATCATTGACAGAATCTAAAACAGTTGCAAACTGAATTACACTATCGATAGTATATGTTTCATGAAGCAGAGAACACACGAGTTCCACCCAACAGTCCAGCCCGTTCTTTATGTTCTTTATGTTCTGAAAGTGTCAGCTCAGTGATTGGCTGCGTACTGTCCCCTCCTCGCTTCGGACAGTATTCGCTCAGTGTTTGGCTGGAGTCCTCTGGACTCCGATGGTCAGTCCTTCTCGTCTGACCACTTCCTGTTGACCCTCTGCTTGCTCTGAAAGCCTCACTCAGTGTTTCATACATACAGTGACTATACCTTTATGGTTTAATACATTCAATCAGTAAATGTACTGTAACATATAATATCCTTTATAAGTAAACCTATTGTAAACTTATAATACCTTCTATCAGTAAATATATTGTGACATTCTATATTCACCCGTTAATCATACTAAGAATGCTTTTAATACTTAGATTCCTCACAGGAGCACTTAAAACTTGATGAAGAACATCTTGTGCTGTTTGAGCCGTCGCTCTGGTTCCACACAGAACCGTCTCATCTCACTTGTGTTGGTACGCTGATACTTCTGATGCTGGTCTGACTTGGTCCACCTCACGGACGATTCACAAACATTTTATTTTCTTCGCTGTGGTCGGCATTTTGATAACAATTGTTGGGCATCTGTCTTTCATTCTACAGAGTAAAGTATTCCAATCATCTAACAAACAGAAGTCCAAACAAATGAAGAATCGTCTCTTCACAGAAGCATGTTAACCTGTTAGTGACCAGCCCCACATTCATCACCACACACTGTAAAGGAAACGGAGCAGGAAGGCGTCCAAACCAAACTCAATATATGAATTTGTCTGGCTTATGATCACACAATAGAGTTGAAGCCCCCCGCTTGTGTTCCCCCACGGGACCCAAACATTAACTGCAAGATGCATACTTTATTTAATCCTGTTTGAACTGTACCATGGGTTACACATGTTTGTCGATTTAGATCAGCGGTTCCCAAACTTTTTAGGCCGCGCCCACGCGCCCACGCACCCCCAATCCCCCACACCTTAAAAAAAAAAGAAGCAACAGAGTCTATTTATAGCGCATAGAAATCGGACCAATGAGAGAACAGTTTGCTCGCGCGTGGCGTTTGTTTACAATATTTAGTCCGCTGTTAAATGTTGCAGTGTGAACACAAACCGAACAAAGGGGCAACTGCAACATTGTATCATATTAATCCCTGAATCAGAACAAAGCAAACGAACTGAAGGTGTGAAAACGCCCTGAAACACTGCAACAAAGTTTCAATAACTTTCAGTTACACAAGGCGTCACTTTTAAAGAGCAATCAGGACTCAGAGGCAGATTATCACATTTAATTTACAATCAACCACACATAGAATGAGACTGCAGTTGTTTTGGGCTGTTTTGTAATTTCGATATAAAAATGTAAGGGGCTTTTGACTTGCGCCGGCATGCTTGGTGTTCAGGTGGCGACGTAAATAAGAAGGCTTCAGACAGATGTTAGCCAGAACCTCACTGCACACTACGCACTGTGGCTTTGGGCAATCTGCGTTGGCAATCCAAGTGAAGCCCAGACACAGATCATTCTCATCATATTTCCTCTTGTTTTTTCCCAGTCTGATGCTCTCTCGTTTCCTCTTTTTTACCTTGACTCCGCGACGGGCCTATGTGCTCTCGATTTGTCTGTGCAATCCCTTCCTCCTTCCTCCGTCTCATCTTCCTCTGACTCCCGTTCGATTTCTTCTCCCGGTCTCTCCCCAACGCACCGCTCTCGCTCTCGCTCTCGCTCTCGCTCTCGCTCTCGCTCTCGCTCTCGCTCTCGCTCTCGCTCCCCTTTTATGACTGATAGCTTCAGATGTCCCACCTGACAGTTTCCCCAATTTTCAGCCAGTTTATCATATTTGCATGAATGTTGCTGAATGAATGAAGTTAGCTGTTAGCTGCACAAGCTAGGCTAGCTAGTGTACGTAAAAGACAGTCTGGCGGCAGGAAGTGCATTTATTTATCAAATTGTACGTTTTTTAAATTGAAATCTTACAAGGGGACTTTTTATAATTCATGTAACCGAGCGTCTTGGGTTCGTGTATAAGGACACTTATCATACAGTCTTAACTGGAGTCGGGAGATTAGACATCTTGTATCAGCCCACGGCTACTCTCTTTATTATTGTTTTCTCCTTTGGCCAGAGGCGGGGGTTGCGCCTTCGCTACGGCAACCCTCAAGGGACATATCATCATCAACACCAGAATGACAAACATGAGACAGTCTGTTACATTCATGTTTTTATTTTGTGAAAATTATATTTAATATTAATTATTACACCATTAGACCACCATTACATTTTTACTCTCGCGCACCCCCTAGAGGCAGCACCACACTTTGGGAATCCCTGCTTTAGATCATTTAGCATAATGTTTTAGCATTCTCATTCAATGCAACAATAACACAGATGCACATTAATTGCGTTTCAGCAGCATCATCTACATATACATGAACAATGAGATGAGGTAATAACTCTAAACCCACACTGTTCATTAAACAGCGTGATCAATGGAAGATGTATTCTACTTCATGTACATGTGAGTAATAACTGCAGTATTTCTCACTGCTGCAGCTTTCAGGTCATTTCAGGTTACACTTTGAGGCTCCGCCCTCATTCTGTGGATGTCACAGGTAGGGTTGGGTACCGAAAACCGGTGCCGGTATGGTACCGGTTCCTATACGACCGGCATCTACCGGACCGAAATGCAACGCAGATTTCGGTGCTTCCTTTCGGTGCCTGAGCCGATTGAAATACTTTTTTTACACTACTCGTTAGCTCTAGGTTAGCTCGTCCTAGGACCGATGCTAACGATAGCATCGGTCCTCCGCTCTTCACTCATGGTATTATTACAACCGGACGAGCCGTGGGCGCTTAGAAACAAACCCCTCCATCATTCTGGCGAAGCTTCGGCCATGATTTATTGAAAAGAACAAAGAACGAGATCTGTCAAACGGCTGGCAGGCTGCGGACTTCCTCCATCGACATCCGGGTCCTTAGCTCTGCCGCTCATAACAAGCACAACATCCGGCACGCAAAACCTTCTTCTTCTTCTTAGAGGTGTACTGGCGGTTGGCAAACGATGAATTGGCGCATTAGCGCCACCAACTGGTTAAATAAAATAAGTCATGAGACGTGTCGTATTTTGCCAGAGAATGCAAATATGCTCATATTTCTGCAAAATAATTGCTGAAGTTTGAAGCTGTAGTGTGTGTACAGAGTGTGTGTGTGTTTTGTATTTATTTATATTTATTTAAGTATACTGTAAACTGTTAACAGTTAATATATTGTTCATAGTTTGAAGTTAAAACGCTTGAAGCTGTAGTTTGAAGCCAAGTGTTTTGTATTTATTTATAGTATACTTTAAACAGTTAATATATTGTTCAATTTGAAGAAAAAAGTATCGGTTCAGGCACCGTTTAGGCACCGGTATCGTTTTAAAAGTATCGTTTCAGCACCGGTATCGGAAAAAACCCAAACGATACCCAACACTTGTCACAGGTCAGCTGACAGTTCATTGGTCTGTTCAAGAGATATTACTGTCACTCAACAGAAGAGGAATCCTGATGAATTATTTAGGCATTTATCAATAAAAGCTCCCTCTTGATCTCTAAGTAAAGTGGATCATCAACACATCTGAAGACACTAATAATTAATCAGCAGATTGATCGATATTGAAAAGAATGACAAGGTGCAGACTGAGTGTTTACGATTCACTGCCGTTACCTGCAGTCCTCTGACATCACTTCCTGTCTGTGTGTTCAGGTCCGGTGACGAACGCCATCATCACGGCGGCTCCAGCAAACATGTTTCTGCCCGACAGCCGGCCGGCCGTCCCTCTGCCGCGCTTCAGCCGACACCTGCACGCCTCCGAGGGCGGAGAGTCGGGGGAGGTGTGTGTCCGCCTGGGACGCTACTCACAGGTGAGACAGGTGAGGTGTGTGTCCGCCTGGGACGCTACTCACAGGTGAGACAGGTGAGGTGTGTGTCCGCCTGGGACGCTACTCACAGGTGAGACAGGTGAGGTGTGTGTCCGCCTGGGACGCTACTCACAGGTGAGTACAGGTGAGGTGTGTGTCCGCCTGGGACGCTACTCACAGGTGAGGCAGGTGAGGTGTGTGTCCGCCTGGGACGCTACTCACAGGTGAGACAGGTGAGGTGTGTGTCCGCCTGGGACGCTACTCACAGGTTAGTCAGGTGAGGTGTGTGTCCGCCTGGGACGCTACTCACAGGTGAGACAGGTGAGGTGTGTGTCCGCCTGGGACGCTACTCACAGGTGGACAGGTGAGGTGTGTGTCCGCCTGGGACGCTACTCACAGGTGAGACAGGTGAGGTGTGTGTCCGCCTGGGACGCTACTCACAGGTGAGTCAGGTGAGGTGTGTGTCCGCCTGGGACGCTACTCACAGGTGAGACAGGTGAGGTGTGTGTCCGCCTGGGACGCTACTCACAGGTTGTGTTCCGCTACGTATCAGGTGAAGGTGTGTGTCCGCCTGGGACGCTACTCACAGGTGAGACAGGTGAGGTGTGTGTCCGCCTGGGACGCTACTCACAGGTGAGACAGGTGAGGTGTGTGTCCGCCTGGGACGCTACTCACAGGTGAGACAGGTGAGGTGTGTGTCCGCCTGGGACGCTACTCACAGGTGAGTCAGGTGAGGTGTGTGTCCGCCTGGGACGCTACTCACAGGTGAGACAAGTGAGGTGTGTGTCCGCCTGGGACGCTACTCACAGGTGAGACAGGTGAGGTGTGTGTCCGCCTGGGACGCTACTCACAGGTGAGACAGGTGAGGTGTGTGTCCGCCTGGGACGCTACTCACAGGTGAGTCAGGTGAGGTGTGAGTCAGGTGAGGTGTGTGTCCGCCTGGGACGCTACTCACAGGTGAGACAGGTGAGGTGTGTGTCCGCCTGGGACGCTACTCACAGGTGAGACAGGTGAGGTGTGTGTCCGCCTGGGACGCTACTCACAGGTGAGACAGGTGAGGTGTGTGTCCGCCTGGGACGCTACTCACAGGTGAGGTGTGTGTGTCCGCCTGGGACGCTACTCACAGGTGATGTGTGTGTGTCCGCCTGGGACGCTACTCACAGGTGAGACAGGTGAGGTGTGTGTCCGCCTGGGACGCTACTCACAGGTGATGTGTGTGTGTCCGCCTGGGACGCTACTCACAGGTGACGACATCTGTGACCCACAGGTGTGATTGGCACTTTATTATGTCAAGAGTCCGTTTAAAAACCGGGTCCGAATGCTTCACAGGAGCAGACGTACCTGCAGAAAGCTGATAAACTGACCTCTTTTATTTTGAAATGTTCTTGTGTTTTCAGGAGGACGAGCAGACGTACCTGCAGAAAGCTGATAAACTGAACTATTTGATGAACGCTGTGACTGACAAGGTGAGAGGGGGCTCAGATGTTAATAGTTGGGTAAATGTTGTGTTGTGCTACTAGCGCTATTAGCTGCTCATTAACATTGATGGTGAATGTGATCAATGATCATCAGAGAACAGACGGTGGACATGAGGGCTGTTTGTGTTGTTACGTCTTTAAACCTTTAGTTAAAGACTCTTCATGTCCTCGACTCAACAGATAGTTTAGTCAAAGGTCAGAGACTGTAAACAAACTAAATGTCAAAAATACAAAATGTCACACAGCTGAAAAAAGGACACACAGAATGTCTGCTCACTTCAATAATCATTATCAGTTATCAATACTAAACTAATAATTATTATCCGTTATCGACACTTCAATAATAATCATCTAACGTGAGGACTATCTCTGCTAAATGCTTTGTAAGGCCATCAGTGCCTAAAAACCCACAAGTCTGTTATCTTCTCAACAGAAAAGGCAAATAAACACAACACAGTGATGAAGAACATATCAATATTTATTACAAGATGCGAACAATGTACTCGTAAATATAAACCTCTCAGCCATTCATTTGTGTAAAAAAACAGATTGTCGTTCAGGAGAACATGGCTGGATATAAAACATTTGTAAATGTACAACTGGAGGTAGCCAGGAGCTTTGCATATTAGTTTACATTTACTTATTTCATTATTCAGGGTTAGGGTTTGCTACTTCAAGGGTACTGAGCAGTGCGAAGGGCTACTTGTTTGATACAAACTTCCTGAATAGCAAAGTTGCACAGATCACCTTTTAATAATAATAATAATATATGTGAACAGACTGTTTGATCACATGTCAATGTTAATAATTCCTCACAATAATTATTAACGATTGTGTATTTTGTTCAAAATCACACCTGTTATATTTGTACAAACGATCACTTCTAACATATCTTCACATCATGTCTCGTTTGTACTAACCACTACCTTTGTAACATTTTTGAAGAAATCATGAACTCTGTCCCATGTTTATACAAATGATCAGTTATGTAAGATTGATATCCGAGTGATGTCCGGCCAATCCAAAGACGAGGATTGTAACTAATTAAATGTAGTTATACAATAGTGACTGGGCCCGCCCACTTAGTGTCAAAAAGGAAAACTACAGCAGAAGAGCAGTGATGGGAGTCGAGCGCTAGAGGCGCCTCTCGCGCTCAAAGCAGCGTTTTCTCCTCGCAGGCTGCAGCGAGCAGAGATATTCTGCGCGGAGTGATGTAGAAGCACTCGTCAAAGCAAAATACGTGCGCTGCTGTTTAATTTTCACGTGCGGGACTTACACACACACACACAGAGATCTTATTTGCGCTCTCGGATTGTGGCAGTGATTTGCCTTCAT
Source organism: Ophthalmolycus amberensis (assembly GCA_024529925.1). Lineage (NCBI taxonomy): Eukaryota > Metazoa > Chordata > Actinopteri > Perciformes > Zoarcidae > Ophthalmolycus > Ophthalmolycus amberensis. The sequence continues at coordinate 165,376 of JAFEUB010001641.1, read as the reverse complement.
ACTAGTGCTATTTTTAGAACATGCCTTGCGGGCGACCAGGTGCCCGTGGGGACCGTGTTGGCTACCTCTGGTTTGCATCTTGTGGTGAACCCTCTGTATGTACTCTGGTGAAGTCTTCGGCTGATTGTTGACTTTGACACGGATACGCCTACCTCCTGGAGAGTGTTCTTCATCTGGCCAACTGTTGTGAGGGGTTTTTCTTCACCTGGTAAAGAATTATTCAGTCATCAACCACAGTTGTTTTTACTTGGTCTTCTGGTGTTGCTGAGCTCACCAGTGCTTTCTTTCTTTTAAGAATGTACCAAATAGTTGATTTGGCCACACCTAATGTTTTTGCTATCTCTCTGATGGGTTTGTTTTGATTCTTCAGCCTGATGAAGGCTTGCTTCACTGATAGCGACAGCTCTTTGGACTTCATATTGAGAGTTGACAGCAACAGGTTACAAATGCAAATCCCACACTTGAAATTAACTCTAGGTCTTTTATCTGCTCCTTGTTAATGAAATAATGAGGGAATAACACACACCTGGCCATGGAACAGCTGATCAGCCAATTGTCCAATTACTTTTGGTCCCTTCAAAAGGGAGGGACCATGTATAAAATGTCTTGTAATTCCTACACCGTTCACCTGATTTGGATGTAAATACCCTCAAATTGAAGCTGAAAGTCTGCACTCAAAGCACATCTTGATTGTTTACTTTCAAATCCATTGTGGTTGTGTACAGAGCCAAAATGATGAAAATGGTGTCAATGTCCAAATATTTATGGACCTGACTGTAAGTGTTTACTCATACTTAACTAATGCTTCATAGTGTGTAGTTATTATAAACTGTTTCCAAATTTTTTCATTGGAAGTGTTTCCTTTGTGAGGAGGAGAGAGGATGTGCTTCTAGATCGTATCGTCCTCTTTCCTCACGTACATGTTTACACCTTTATAGATCGTATCGTCCTCTTTCCTCGCGTACATGTTTATACCTTTATAGATCGTATCGTCCTCTTTCATCACGTACATGTTTACACCTTTATAGATCGTATCGTCCTCTTTCGTCACGTACATGTTTACACCTTTATAGATCGTATCGTCCTCTTTCGTCACGTACATGTTTACACCTTTATAGATCGTATCGTCCTCTTTCCTCACGTACATGTTTACACCTTTATAGATCGTATCGTCCTCTTTCCTCAAGTACATGTTTACACCTTTATAGATCGTATCGTCCTCTTTCCTCACGTACATGTTTACACCTTTATAGATCGTATCGTCCTCTTTCATCACGTACATGTTTACACCTTTATAGATCGTATCGTCCTCTTTCCTCACGTACATGTTTATACCTTTATAGATCGTATCGTCCTCTTTCCTCACGTACATGTTTACACCTTTATAGATCGTATCGTCCTCTTTCCTCACGTACATGTTTACACCTTTATAGATCGTATCGTCCTCTTTCCTCACGTACATGTTTATACCTTTATAGATCGTATCGTCCTCTTTCATCACGTACATGTTTACACCTTTATAGATCGTATCGTCCTCTTTCCTCACGTACATGTTTACACCTGCTGACTGCATGTTTCTGATAATGTGTGTTTCAGTCGGTGTTCGGTGACGGAGAGAACACGAAGGTTCGAGTAGCCGAGCTCGAAGAAGAAGTTCAGACTCTGAAGAAAGTCAACAAAGATCTGTACGACTTCTCCAGCCAGCTGCTCACTAAAGCCACATAAACACGTGTATATTTACACACTGTACACACACAGTTACACCCACATAAACATACAGGTACACACATAAACATGTACACACAGGTAAACAAATTCAAACACAATTTGTGATGATGTTTGTTAGAAAAATAAAAGTGTTGATTTTGTTGAACTTCTTGTCTTTGTTGATGTTGCCTTGCTCAGAGGAACATCTGACATCAGAAACCAATAACTGACTGCCCTCAATAACTCACAACTGAATACGCAGAAACCATTTCACCACTATCGACCCTTTCGTTGTGGCGGTGGTGGATCAGATAAGATAAGATAAGATAATCCTTTATTAGTCCCTCAGTGGGGAAATTACAGGATTACAGCAGCATTGCTCACAAGTAATAAAATAAAGATAAAAAACAAGTAATATAATAAACTAAACAGTAAACAGTAGAACAGTAATAAAATACGACAGTAAGAAGAGTATTAGATATACTAAATATGCCAGTATATACAGAATATACAGAATATACAGGCGGATCAGGTAAATACTTAAAACATATTGGATATTGCACGGATTAGATGAGATATTGCACCAGGTGAATGAATTAAAGTGTTCAGTGTGTGCAAAGTGTTCGTGTGTGCAAAGTGTTCGTGTTCAAGTGTTCAAGTGTTAGTGGTCTACCGAGAGCAGTTTGTTGTGCAGCCTGACAGCAGCGGGGAGAAAGGACTTGCGGTACCTCTCCCTCAGACACCGGGGGTGAATCAGCCGGTGACTGAAGGAGCTGTGCAGAGCTGCCAGAGTGTCCTGCATGGGGTGGGAAGCGTGGCTCATCAGGGATGAGAGCTTCGCCATCATCCTCCTGTCTCCCACCACCTCCACAGTATCCAGTGGACATCCCAGCACGCTGCTGGCCTTCCTCACCAGTTTGTCCAGTCTCCTCCTGTCAGCTGCCGCGATGCTGCTGTTCCAGAAGACCACTCCATAGAAGATGGCTGATGCCACCACGGAGTCGAAGAAGGTCTTCAGGAGTGCTCCCTGCACCCCAAAAGACCTCAGTCTCCTCAGCAGAAAGAGTCTGCTCTGTCCTTTTTTATAAAGAGCGTGAGCGTGGTCAGTCCAGTCCAGTTTATTGTTCAAGTGAACACCCAGGTACTTATACGACTTCACGACCTCAATGTCCAGTCCCTGGATGCTCACGGTGTTGGAGGAGGGCGTTTACCCCGGCGGAAGTCCACGACCAGCTCCTTGGTCTTGCTGGAGTTGATGTGGAGGCGGTTCCGCTGGCACCATCCTAAAAAGTCCTGGTTTAGTTCCCTGTATTCTCTGTCATCATCGGCGGAGATGAGGCCGACGATTGCAGAGTCGTCAGAGAACTTTTGCAGGTGGCAGTTTGCAGAGTTGTGTTTGAAGTCCGAGGTGTAAATGGAGAAGAGGAATGGAGCTAGAACGGTTCCCTGTGGGGCCCCTGTGCTGCAGGACACCCGATCTGACTCACACTCCCGTATCCGCACATACTGTGGACGGTTGGTGAGGTAGTCCAGGATCCATGCAGTGAGGTGGTGGTCCACCCCGGTCTGCTCCAGCTTGTCCCTCAGAAGCAAAGGCTGGATGGTGTTGAAGGCACTGGAGAAGTCGTAGAACATGACTCTCACAGTGCTTCCAGCCTTTTCCAGGTGAGAGAGGCATCTCTGCAGCAGGAAGATGACGGCGTCATCCACCCCGATGCCGGACTGGTAGGCGAACTGAAGTGGGTCCAGGGATGAACTCACCAGAGGGCGGAGATGGGCAAGGACCAGCCTCTCCAGGGTCTTCATCAGGTGGGATGTCAACGCCACCGGCCTGTAGCTGTTGAGGTCCTTGGGCCGCGGGTTCTTTGGTACCGGTACCACGCAGGATGTCTTCCATAGCTGTGGTACTTTCCCCAGCCTCAAGCTCAAGTTGAATATGTGCTCCGCTATCCCGCACAGCTGGTCTGCGCAGGTTTTGAGGAGCCTTGAGCTGATGCCGTCTGGACCCGTGGCCTTCCTCGCCTTGATCCTCCTCAGTTCATTCCTCACTTGGTTGAGGGACACTCTGGGGGGTGGGGTGCTGTGTGTTGGAGTGGGGGTGGGTTGCTGGTCGTAGGGTGCTGGGTGTGAGAGGTGTGGAGGGGAGCCGAGTGCTGTGGGAAGGGGGGAGGTGGAGCGGGGGTAATAATCCACAGGGGATGCAGATGATGGGGGTTGCAGCAGCAGGGAGGACTGGGTGGGGGGAGGGGTGGATGGCTGGTCAAATCTGTTAAAAAATAAGTTCAGCTCATTCACCCACTTTTGGTCCCCCTCAGGCTGTTTGTTGGGCCCCTTGAACCCAGAAATCGCCTTGAGGCCCTTCCAGACCCCGGCGGTGTTATTCTGCTGCAGCTGGTCCTCCATCTTCATCCTGTAGACATCTTTCCCCTCCCTGATCTTCGTCCTCAGCTCCCTCTGCACAGTCCTCAGCTCCTTTGTTGCCAGATCTAAAAACCCTCTTCTTCTCCTTGAGGAGGGCCTTTATCTCCGGAGAGATCCAGGGTTTGCCATTTGAGAAACACCGTACAGTCCTGGTGGGTACGGTGTTCTCAACACCGTACCCACACTCTGTATCCACTCTGGATCCACCACTTTCGTTGTGGCGGTGGTGGATCAGATACTCTGAGCTCTGAGTCCAGACTCCCTACGAAGGATCCTCCATCTCGTGCTTTGTGTCACGACCCAAAGCTCATGACCACAGCGGAGGGTCTGAACCGAGACGGACTGGTGGATCCAGAACTTGGTCTTCACCACAGCGGTCCTGTTCAACGTCTTCATCAAACCTCCATTGGAACCTTACTGGTGAACCAGACCCAGAGAGACTTAAACTCTCTTTGAGCAGAGACTCAGTCCCAAACCAGCAGAGAACCAGGAACTCAGACCTGGAGGTTCTGCTGAAAGTCACGTTCTTAATGTAACGTTACTGGAGCGACAGAGCCTCTCCCATGATGCGTATGTATACGTATGTATATGTATACGTATGTATATGTAGGGTTGGGTACCGAAAAGCGGTGCCAATATGGCAACCCAGATTTCGGTGCTTCCTTTCGGTGCCTGAGCCAATTGAAATACTTCTTTTAGGGTTACTCTGATGATAGCCTCGGTCCTCCGCTCCTCACTCATGGTATTATTACAACGGGGTACGTAGCGCTGCCGCTCATAAGCACAACACAGGCACGCGAAAGCTTCTTCTTTGAGGTGTACTGGCGGTTGGCAAACGACGAATTGGCGCATTATCACCACAAAATAAGTCATGAGACGTGTCGTATTTTGCCAGAGACGGCAAATATGCTCATATTTCTGCAAAATAATTGCTGAAGTTTGAAGCTGTATGTGTGTGTTTTGTATTTATTGATATTTACTTAAGTATACTGTAAACTGTTAACAGTTAATATATTGTTCATAGTTTGAAGTTTAAAAGTTTGAAGCTGTAGTTTGAAGCCAAGTGTTTTGTATTTATTTATATTTATAGTATACTTTAAACAGTTACTTTTTTCTTCAAATTTAACAATATATTATCGGTTCAGGCACCGGTATCGGAAAAAACCCAAACGATACCCATCCCTATGTGTATACGTACGTATACCTATGTATATACTAGTGCTGGGCAAGTTAACGCATTCATTCATTAACGCCGACAATTATTTTATCGCGCGTTAACGCATTTTTAAAATTTATTATAATATTTTTTTTTTTTAAATGTATTGAAAGACTAGAGACAATATATATACATAACAGGATGACAAGAACAGCGGGATAAAAGCCAGCAAACATCCTATAGTCAGACTGTCTCGTGTTTATTGTTTTGTATTAGATATGATGTCCCTTCAGGGTTGCCCTAGAGAAAAGGCGACTTCCGCTGCTCTCCCTGGAGACTACTGGACATCGCTGCAGTAAAGTCAGCAGACACTCAGATCTCCGTGGTCAACTCACAGACACTCACATGTTAATGCACCTATATGCTGACATTCACCTTAAACGCACAGATCGGGAGCGAGCGAAGGACTTTGAAAGTTAGCGGAAACATTAACGTGAGACAACATCCGGTTTCTTCAGACGAACATCCGGTTTTCAGAATAAGATGCCAACAAAGTATGAATTATATTCACATTAAGTATGAAACATGCTGCCTGCATCTCATGAACCAAATGTTATTGCCCTTTAGTTCATATAGCAGTACTTTAAAATAAAAGTGCGCAATACACTACTTTATAATTCATTATTGAACTTTGCCATAACAATGCGATTAATCGCAAAAAATCCATGCGATTAATCGCGATTAAATATTTTAATCGTTGCCCGGCACTAATATGTATATATGTATACGTATGTATATGTATACGTCTGTATATGTATATCTGTATATGTATACGTATGCTCTACAGCATCAGGAGGATTCATTTCCTCACTGAGGAGACGGTGCAGGTGCTCATCCAGGCTCTTGTCATCTCCCGCCTGGACTACTGCAACTCTCTACTTGCCGGAGCTCCGGCGTCGGCCATCAGACCTCTGGAGCTTGTCCAGAAAGCTGCAGCTCGCCTGGTGTTCAATCGCCCCAAGTTCTCCCACAACTTGCCTTCTCCGTTCTCTACACTGGCTCCCTGTAAGAGCATCCAGGTTAAGACTCTGGTGCTAGCCTACAGGGCAGTGAAAGGAACAGCTCCTTCCTATCTCCAGGCCATGGTCAAGCACTACACCCCCGCCCGACCTCTTCGCTCTGCTGCCTCGGGGCGATCGGTTCCCCCGGTCGCGGCTGTTTCCTGTCCTGGCCCCTCAGTGGTGGAATGAACTCCCCACTGACGTCAGGACAGCAGAGTCGCTGCCCATCTTTCATCAGGCTGAAGACTCACCTCTTCAAGAAGGCCTACCCTGAGCCTTCACTCACCACTTACTGTATTCATGTGAGTTTGTTTCTGTACTTCTGCTCTGGTTTATGCTCTTAGATGCTTGTTTGAAAAAGGAGATGCACTTATGACTTCTGGGTCTACCTGTCTACAGGTCTACCTGTCTACAGGTCTACAGGCCTACCCGATACTTTACAACGATCCAGTCCCTTGTAAACGGGTCAGATGGTTCACTTCCTGTTTGAATAATCACTCGTTCACACGGTGTTTGTGCAAACAGCTGTTGTGCACTGGTTTTACTGGACATTTAAACAGTTTGAGTTTCAGGCTTTAGATCTAATGAGGTCTACAGTCATCCAAGAGGCACGAAGAAGAAACAATAACTCACTCCATCACTTTAGTTCAGTCTCTGGTGCTGATGTCACACTTTAGGCTCCGCCCCCTCCACAACACAAATGTTGAATAAATATATATTTATATAAATATATATACATATAAACATATATACTGTATATATAAGTATATTTATACATGTTTTGGGATGATGAAATGTGACTATTTAATAATTCATGTTTAAATAAATGAGTTTAAAAGAACTTGAGTGTTTTCTGCAGAATCAACGATAACATTTACGAAGCACCTGAACGCACCAGCAGACGTCTCATTACTTTCTTCGGATCCCTGACCGCATCACAGTGACAGCAGGAGGCGGGGCCTAAGTTGTGACACAACTGGCATCATATTGCACAACCAATCAGCTGGCTCCACTGTTGAGGTCTCTGTCGTGTCCACAGAGGGTCATTGATAAGGCATCGGTCCACTACAACCACTTCCTGTTCTCAACGGGTTCTTCAGTCTCTGAGTCAGGTCTGATGAGCAGAGATTCGCTGATCCATGACTGATCAATAACTGATCACCAGCATCAGTCTGGTGTCTGTCTGCGTCTCATTGGTTCTCAGGGAAAGAGCTGATCGATGTAGATCAATACTCAGGAGGAAACGGACTATTTCCACCAGCGGATGAATCCACATGAGGCGCTCTAGTGAGTGTGTGTGTGATGAAGGATATTGGAAACATTCTGAACATGAAGATTTATACAGTGATTCATATTTGTATAATAATAATAACTGAGTTTATGGATCTAAGTGATGAACATTTACAGATATCTTTGTTCTCTGAAGATGGTTCTGGACTAGATTCTACAGTCGATCTGGTTTCCAGGTGAAGTGAAGACTCTGTGGCCCCTCAGACGAGTCCCGTGACCTCTTGCGGGGCCCCGAGCATCAGCTTCTTCAGTAATCACTGTTTGACATCAGAAATAAAATTGATCAGCCAATCACTGATCAATCCCCCTGATCAGCTGACAGACTGAGGACTAGACCTGGACTCTCAGGACGGGGTCTGTGGCGCTCGGCAGTCTGAACCTGGACTCAGTGGGGGGGGGCAGTCTGTCTGTGAGGGGGTCTCCTCCATAGGCCCCGCCTCCACCACCTGGAGCCCTCTGACTGGAGGGCTGGGTGGCAGATCGGCTCCTCCTGCTGTGGTTTTGATTTCAACAGAAACAGCTTTCTGATCGTCTTCACCTGCTCCTGCTGCTGCTCCTCCTCCTCCCCCCGTTGCTCCTCCTTCCATCCAGATCCCAGCCAGGACACTGACCTCTGCTGCTCCTGCTGTCCCCTGCCCTCCAGGTGCACCTTCTTCGTCCACGGTGTCAGCGGAGGAGTGCTGGTTGGAGGAGGACAGAGCTTCGGTGATGATGGCCGCAGTCTGAGCGACCCAGTTCAGCTCCGACCTCACCTCCCCTCCACCTCCTGGTGCTGCTGGGGAGGAAGAGGTCTGGGGGTTAGTCTGAGCCTCCTGCTGGGTGCTGTTGGGTCCTGGTCCCGGTCCTGGTCCCGGTCCTGCAGCAGCAGCACTGTTGTTGTTGTTCAGGTTGTCCTGCAGGGCTGTCTGGTTTGCCTGACCCGCCTGCTGGTTCTGAAGCAGCATCTCCTGGATCCGGATCTGCTGCAGGATGGCAGGAAGCTCGTAGTGGTGGAAGAAGTAGATCATGGAGTGCTGAGGAAGAGGAAGAGGAGTTAATGACAGGAAGTGACTCCTTTCTGCTGAGGGAAGCATCGTCGACATTAAAGCGTCCTTCTCTTCTTCTTTCTCCTCTTTTCAGAAAGACATCTCCAAAGATGACATCACTGTTCTATAAAGTCTCAGTTTAACATGCGTCTCCTGTTTCTAACTGTCCTCCACACCATCATGATCTCCATCAATGATCATCATCAATATTAATATTATAAATGAGAACCCGGATCTTCATACATGGAACCAATCCAGACCAACAGGTCGTCATCAGGCTAACACCATCTCACTCATAAGTCACATGCTTTGGTTCTTTGAGGTTTAATTTATATGAAGCTGTCTAACGACAGTGCTCTTAATATGAGATGACTCCGTATGAAGGTGATGAAGAGGATGGTGGTTCTGACCTGGATGAAGAGCCAGGAGGTGACCAGGGCCAGGCTGCTGTACTGCCCGTTGAAGCGGTAGTGATACGCGTAGAATGCAAAGTGGTAAAGATAGAAGAACCTGAGGAACAAAGACACGTTCATGTTGAAAACCATCCATCTTTATGAGAGTCCTTCACAGATCTCGGTACAAACATCTCTGGACCATCGACCGGAAGACGTGGACGTAGTCACACATTAGCTCGTAGAGTTCTGCTTTTTGGTCGTCAACATCTGGGCTTTTGGGACCAGAAGCGACAGGAGACGGTGGAGCTAAGTATATAAGTAGAGACCTGTCAATCACTGTGTAGCCCCACCCTAAAGCACCCCCTGCTTTATGGTCTGTTTGACTCTAAATGGACCATCATGTACTAAATGAACATCATGCTGTATTGAAGAAGTCTTGAAACTAGAGATTGAGACCATAAACTCATGTTTACAATGTTTACTGAGGTAATAAATCAAGAGAGAAGTAGCGTCATTTACTCATAGACTTCTATACAACCAGAGGAGTCGCCCCCTGGTGGACACTAGAGAGAATGCAGCTTTAACACATGAAGCTTTGAAGAATTTTAAAGAACCGGAGGTTGCCTCCTGCTTTGGATCTAGCCAGAAAAAGTGAAATTTTTTCAGATTTTTGATGTTCCACGCATGTTACTATTATTATTATCTCCTACACACTTTGTGCTACTGCATTTGGTGGACATGTGAACATATGTCTAAATGACCCCGACAGGTTGCGCTGCAGCAGCATCATCTACCTATAAGAAAGGAATCTCTGTGGTCTCTGTCATGAAATCTTAAGTAAAGAAGTAAAACATGAAACACCAAAGTATGGTTACCTTTTGTACTACCTTGTCGGTGTTATTTCTGGTATGTGATTATTTGTTTCATGTATCACGTGGTCGCAATGATCAACGCCGACTCGCCTGTCAGGTTTGTTTACGAGTCCAGAGAGAATCATCCTTCGCCACGTTGTTTCCACTGTGCTGTGATTGGTCCGTACCTCTGGGAGTGGTTTGAATTGAGCCAATGATGTGAGCCAGTGTTGGTCATGTGACTAACCTCAGCCAGTGGCGTTTGCTGGTATTGGTGTGACAGCAGATGGCGTCGTACTGATCGGCCAACCAGACGATGAGGATGATGTAGAAGGCTGTTGTCGTGTCGTTGAAGAACTCGGACATGATGGCCTCCATGCCTGATGACAGGAAGTGACACCAGCAGGTCAGGATTTTACTCTTTCAGCTGCACAAAACCTCCAACAAATCACTGGCTTCAGACTCCAGGAGACACAACGTCTGATGACATCAAAAGTTATTTCTTAAGAAGCTCTGAAATAAACCGTGGACCTAACAGCCTCAACTCAGGTCTCGACTGTCTAGTCTGGATTTAACTGCCTCCAGTCAGACCATGACTGCTTCTACTCAGGACTGTCTAGTCACTGTGGGGGACTAATCGGCGGACCTGGACCTCCAACCAATAGACAATTGAGAATTATAAAATTTTGAATGAGCGCTTCCATTTTAACCGGTGCAGCTTTTCCAGCCTTTACGGTACTCGTTCAGCGGTCCCGGAAATACACCGACCGATTATATGCATTGTAAATCACATCACGTGATGCTGCTCAGCAATCAAATATGTGTATTCTGATAAACGTCCTGAATCAAGTGAGATTACACACATGGGTAAGAGACCGAGTAGTTGGAGAATAATACGTTCTCCAAAAAGAGAAGAGTCTTTCACCAGGAATAGACGGACTCTTTAATTCTTCACACGGCTAGTTCATAACCAGTAGGTCTCATATGTTCAGAGACCGTGACGATTATTGGAAGCACAACTCTTTTTAGCAAACTCGCATCCGAAATGAAGTCACAGATAATAAACAATATGATCAGAATCCTAAAACACATGAATTCACTGTTCAACAATGATGTAAACAGAGAGAATAGAGCTGAAACAAGTGGTTCAATCAATAATATCATCACTTCACACCTGAAGGAACTGGATTTAAAGCTGCAGGACAATTCAGTGAAAAACATTTTTCTAAAATTAAGTACTTTACTTTAAGATGCACATTTTTCAAAATCTTTCTGTTATGTCAGTTATTCTTTAATCCAGTTCTTATTGTACTTGAAATGAGAAGAACATTTATTTATTAATAGAGTATTTATTATTTATAATTCATCCAGTTCAATTTGAAAACTGACAATAAATATTGTTGAGATATTATTCAATTGAACTTTCTTTAATTGATCTGACAGTCAGTTGTTTTACTACATACAGACGTTAATACAACTGTTGGCTACTTTAATATATATGGAACTAAATCATAGAACAAGTATTATTGTGATGTTCTGGACCTCGTTGAACGTTAACTGAATACCCCTGATCTAGACTCTGGATTTAACTGCTTCCACTCAGGACTTGACAGACTTGGATTCAGGTGGAACCCTGTAGCTTAACTGTTCAGACCAGGTTTGGCCAAATATTAGGACTAGATTTCAGCCTGGTCCTGTCTTGACTAGGTACTTGACTGGACTTACCAACGAGAGCCAGGATGACTGTGAGCAAAGGGGCTGCTGGGAAGGCGATAGTCATGTTCATCTCCAACATCTGAAGAAGATCCACTGAGGGGGGACAGACCGAGACCACATCAACACACAGCTGATGGTTTAAAGACAGAGTTAATATATTCTGTACTAACACAAGTACTCTGTTCAAGTACCGAATCATATTATTTATTTAAAATGAAAAACGAGTCAGTTATCGAAGTTCAGTTATGAACTGAACTACATTGGACTACATTAAACCTTTCTGGACTGGACTACAATGAACTGGTGTGGATTATACTGGACTGGACTACAATGAACTGGTGTGGATTATACTGGACTGAACAATGAACTGGTGTGGATTATACTGGACTGAACAATGAACTGGTGTGGATTATACTGGACTGGACTACAATGAACTGGTGTGGATTATACTGGACTGAACAATGAACTGGTGTGGATTATACTGGACTGAACAATGAACTGGTGTGGATTATACTGAACTGGACTACAATGAACTGGTGTGGATTATACTGAACTTGACTACAATGAACTGGTGTGGATTATACTGAACTTGACTACAATGAACTGGTGTGGATTATACTGGACTGAACAATGAACTGGTGTGGATTATACTGAACTGGACTACAATGAACTGGTGTGGATTATACTGGACTGGACTACAATGAACTGGTGTGGATTATACTGGACTGAACAATGAACTGGTGTGGATTATACTGGACTGAACAATGAACTGGTGTGGATTATACTGAACTGGACTACAATGAACTGGTGTGGATTATACTGGACTGAACAATGAACTGGTGTGGATTATACTGGACTGAACAATGAACTGGTGTGGATTATACTGGACTGAACAATGAACTGGTGTGGATTATACTGGACTGAACAATGAACTGGTGTGGATTATACTGGACTGGACTACAATGAACTGGTGTGGATTATACTGGACTGAACAATGAACTGGTGTGGATTATACTGGACTGAACAATGAACTGGTGTGGATTATACTGAACTGGACTACAATGAACTGGTGTGGATTATACTGAACTGGACTACAATGAACTGGTGTGGATTATACTGGACTGAACAATGAACTGGTGTGGATTATACTGGACTGAACAATGAACTGGTGTGGATTATACTGGACTGGACTACAATGAACTGGTGTGGATTATACTGGACTGAACAATGAACTGGTGTGGATTATACTGGACT